>JAXCGZ010006831.1:0-17500 GCA_037179515.1 Halocaridina rubra | reverse complement strand
TGCGGTTGATTGAAGTTATTACGGAGGAAATTATTTTTTTCCAGCTATTGACACTGTTTTAAGTATTGTTAAGACAAACAGAACAGAATGATTGAACCCTCATTTGTCTTTCCCTCCCTGATTAACCATTTTTGTTGTTGTAGATGTGTCTTAGCATCACTATTTTCAGAAATCTCTATTGGCATCTACTACTACGACTACTACTACTACTACTACTACTACTACTACTACTACTACTACTACTACTACTACTACTACTACTACTACTACTACAACTACTACTTTTTGGAGAAACCATCACTTCCTTTGCTCGATTAGATTTGTTACATAGCTATTCATTTCTCAAGTTTTTATTGTATAAGTTTTTTACTTTCAACCTTTTTTCTACTTTCAATAGCCACATCTTTGAAGTCTATATACTTAACATAGTCTATCCTATTGTGTCCCACGGAGGCGAAGCAGTGGCGACCTTTACAGTAGAAAAGAAAAACGTCTTTGCAAGTCTTGAATAGAATATTCTGGCATGGGGTTCCATCTCCCTCTCGATGTAATAAACGCTGACTGTAGGACTGGATAGCCGTCGTGTCGATGTTGGTATTTCATTCATAATACTGCCGGATCTCATCCTTCTCATGCTTATTGTGAATAGTTTCAAGTACTTGATGGTCATGGATTAGGAGTTCGTGACGTAAGAACCGAATCCATCCAAAAAGAAAGTTGACTGACCAGCAAGGTTCTGGCACTAAAGCCGCGCCTCATTCTACTTGCTAGTGGTCTTGTGAGTCATTACTTCTTCAGTAAGTGGATAAAAGTCAGGCTTAACTGCTGTGTCCTTGCAGACAGCCATTAAAAACATTAGCATTATATCCCGGATTCTCTTATTTTTTTATATATCCTAATACTCCCTCATGGCATGATCTTCATCAAAAGATTCTTCACATGGGTACATGTCACATAGCCTTTCTAATGGCCACCAATACCAGAGTGCAGTTAAAGTAAGCAACTCCCTCTCAGCGTCAGTTCTCACGTGTCCTATTGTCAGAATTGGAATAGATTGATTTCTAATCATGTTTCAGGTACATGTTTATCATATTCATTGTAGGGTATCTTTCTTAATACTTCATAATATTTCAGAGCAATTACGAAGGCGGTGTATCTTTTTTTGCTATTTCTGCCAGTATTTCTGCCTCTTTGTCCATCCTCCTACTTGTGCTTGAACACACTCGGCCTTGAATTCTTATGCTTATAGGACTACTCCCAGATGACGCCTTCTAAGCTAAGGCCCGATTTCTTAAAGAGTGTAAACCTAGGATACCATATTGTTAGTTAGCTAGACACACACAAATGGGTTTCATAAACGCATCTGACACAGAACCGCGTCAGATGAGTTTATGAAATCCATTTGGGTGTGTCTAGCTAATTAACAATATGGTATCCTAGGTTTACACTCTTTAAGAAATCGGGGCCTTGTTATTCCAATATTTGTAGAATGTAAAGAATCTCTTGCTTCTTGTAATTTCTTAGGTTTTACTACTAGTTAGTATGCAAAAAATCTGGCTCTTTGTCTTTGAGTCTCTAACAACTTTGTTATTAACACTTCCAGCACCCCCACAGCTCATGTACATAAGGAGTATGTTTGGCATGATTAACATTAGTATTCCTCACTTAAATTTTACTAAGAAGAGCAGAGAGACCTGTGGCTTACATAGCCAAAGCATTAGGGCTCCTTCAACGGATAAAAGTTTGCAGGGCTTCCATAGGAGTTGATTATATATTGTATATTGTCTGAATTGAAAGGACTCATTTCGCCACGAGGACTGCATCTGCATATTCTTCTTCAAAGTTTCTTCAAGACATGAAGAGCTACTTCTCCTCCTGTTCGATGTCCAACATAAATATGAAAATACATTAAAGCAAGATTAACATCATCCTTTATGATCTGCGTTATTAGTATCCCAGAGATTCTTTTCATGATCTCTCCATTTTCAATGGGTTTGCTACCTGAAGTTTTAGACAGGAATACAAATCTATGTTGTTTAAGCATCTGCTTGCTGGCACTCACTTCTTACAAGATATCTTACCTACCCTGCAGTAGTCCTATATATATATATATATATATATATATATATATATATATATATATATATATATATATATATATATATATATATATATATATATGTTGCCAGCTGCACCACGCTGCTTTTTTGCTTTAATTTGTTCTCCAGTAGTGTGATTTTAATCCTGATGGGCACAAGCCTCACTATGAGTTTTTACTGCCTACTTCCAAATAATTGTGCTTTATAGCCTCGAAGACACAAAGGTCTACAGATATTCCCATACTTGGTAGTTCCGGTCTGTTAGTGACTGTTCTTTCTCCTGGGTTCAAATCCATGCCACTCTCTTAATGTTCCTGTTATGATGAGTGAATTAGATACTTTATTTGATAGCATTCTGATGGTTGAGTTGCCATCAAGAGATTTCATTAGATTCCCAAACTTTCTAGCATCATCACCCTCTGTACGATTTGGTTTTCTGTTGTAAGTCTATTTTGGTGTTTGCTGATGAGCTTGACTGATCTTTCGTACTCGCTTTTTCATTCAACTGGACAGTCATTTTTGCAGTGCCACAATGCTTTTTTCATTTGGAGTGTAGGAGTTTTCGAGTGGGAGTGCTCTGCCTCTGAAAAATGTTGCATCATTGCAATAGTGATTGACTGTCATTATTCTCATAATATTTATAGTGGTTAGAGTAGCAACAGTAGTAGTGGTGATGGTGTTTGTAGCAGCTTCTCTTCATTACTGAAGTAGTGGTACAATTAATCTCCTCCTTTATATTTGATTCACCTTAAAACTGAATTCATATTTTAAATCTAACATTTCACTTGTCAGATAATCTTTACTTCAAAATGAGGATCAGGGAAAAAATGAAATTTTATCTTACTATTGTTCTATATTTCTGTAAAACTGTTCTAATAAATCCCAGATGCTGCTTCGGATCTTATTTTTATATTTTGAACTAGTCAGACTCTTAACCCATCACGTTGATATAATTGAATAACAGAAGAGCAAAAATGGAAATATATTGCATTTAAGATCATAGTGTGGAACTATCATCATCAAAAGGAAAGTAAAAATTACTGAACTGCAAAAGGATAAAGTAATTTATATGTTAATGGCATACTGTTTCAACTTACCAAATCCTCTCGTATTACGGTTTGTTATGTTTCATCAAGAAGTCTAGTGTTATGGGCCCGATTTCTTAAACAGTGTAAACCTGGGATACCATATTGTTAGTTAGCTAGACACACACAAACGGATTTCATAAACGCATCTGACGCAGTTCTGTATATGGCTAGGATCCCGTACGGGATCCTAGCCATACGCAGAACCGCGTCAGATGCGTTTATGAAATCCATATGTGTGTGTCTAGCTAACTAAAAATATGGTATCTTAGGTTTACTCTGTTTAAGAAATCGGGCCATTGACCCAGGTCATTTTAATGAAAGTGAAAATTCCTAAGCAATGTTTTTTAAACACATTACGGGCACGATTTCCAATTTTATATAAAAACTCTGCACCGCAGAAAAGTGCTATCTTATAAAGAATAGCAAAGGACATGATCTTGTTCAAAAAACGATATATATATAATATATATATATATATATATATATATATATATATATATATATATATATATATATATATATATATATATATATATATATCTATATCTCTATATCTATATCTATATCTATATCTATATATATATATATATATATATATATATATATATATATATATATATATATATATATATATATATATATATATCTATATATATATATATATATATATATATATATATATATATATATATATATATATATATATATATATATATATATATATATATATATCTATATCTATATCTATATCTATATATCTATATCTATATCTATATCTATATCTATATCTATATATATATATATATATATATATATATATATATATATATATATATATATATATATATATATATATATAAAATGATAAACGCTTTCAGGTCAATCGGAAGCTGATATCAGTCGGTCTCTACAGAATAATAATTGTAATAATTGTGACCTTAACCTTTGTCTCAGAATACTAAAACTCAAACGTGTTCCAGACAGTCGATTAGAAACACACTTGAAATATTACGAAAATTAATAAATATGTGAATAAAATATGACGTCGAATGTTCAAGATGGTAATGAATAAACGGAGTTACATATCTCCATATGAGCTGTTTTGTATATCCTCTCTCGACACTGAAAGTCTAGGAAGATAATTAGGCTTGCATTAGTAATCGCATTCCAGAATACTACAGTAGTACATACCTTTGCTGCATACCAACCTAGTTGAAATGGTCTTTAGACATGCACTTAAGCTACCGTTAATGCTTAGTGGTATGCAGTCCATAAATATGCTCATAGATGCTGTGTTATAGCATGTATATACATATCAGTTATAATTAGAATGCTCGTACATTCTTGCCTGCTTGTAGTATGCTCTTGTCAAAACGAGTTATTCTGATACAATTATGCTGTCCCCGTGTCGTTACTTTTTATTGTAACTTGGCAGTGATACTTTAAATTAAGCTAACATCAGCATAGTTAAAGGAGCGATTTCTTAAACAGTGTAAGCCTAGGATACCATATTTTTAGTTAGCTAGACACACAATTGGATTTCATAAACGCATGTGACGCTGTTCTGTGTATGGCTAGGATCCCCCAATGCCCGATTTCTTAAACAGGGTAAGCCTAGGATACCATATTGTTAGTTAGCTAGACACACACAAATGGATTTCATAAACGCATCTGACGCGGTTCTGTATATGGCTAGGATCCCCTTCGCGGGATCCTAGCCATACACAGAACCGCGTCAGATGCGTTTATGAAATCCATTTGTGTGTGTCTAGCTAACTAACAATATGGTATCCTAGGCTTACACTGTTTAAGAAATCGGGCCTGAGTCGCTGCTACTAAAAATTAGTATCGAAAACGATATAAAACTTTCCGAATATCATTTGTATTCCTGCTACATTTTTTTTATTTGGTATCCTTTAAGGAGAACATAACTTAATTTCATCTAAATATAATTCAGGCGTAACTCTTAAAACTTAATAACTTACTCGGGAATGGCGTTTGGCGTCTACCCAGAAGTTCCCGAACTCTAGCCCGAGGTGTCTTGTACAGTTTCTTTGTGCCAGACCTATACTTGGGGGTAGGTTAGAGAGGGTATTGGTCCTTCTCGTGTGGTTACCCCTCATAACTTTGTAAGCTTACTTCGTCCAACTTAGAGGAGATGTGTGGTGAGATTAGTTGTGTAACAGTATCCTAACGAGTTCGAGGTTCGGTAAAAGAGAAAATAATCCATTGAAGACACGCACAATCAAGCTTTCGTTATATTCAGAATACTAAAATCATTGACATTTATCTACGTTGAAAGTAGTTTTTTAGATCAATTTGACATTAAAGTACAAAATAGTTTGTACAGATCCCAATGACGCGAGTATTCAAGGCATACTATCTATATTTTACAAAGCCGACCTTTCAAACAACTGTTTCTTAACGTCTCTCTCTCTCTCTCTCTCCTCTCTCCTCTCTCCTCTCTCTCTCTCTCTCTCTCTCTCTCTCTCTCTCCTCTCTCTCTCTCTCTTGTATGAATATAGAGAAAGCTAATTCATGATATGGTTGGATCATTTTCCTAAGAGGAGTGTTGTTCTATTCTAGTAATTTTTTTTAAGATTTCTGAAATTATTCCGTACCGTGGTGCTTTAAAGAAAAAAAAATAAACCAAGGTCAAAGCCCTCCTCATCTCTATTTCTCTTTGTCATGTGTCTTCTTGGTGCCCTGGCCCGATGAGAGAAATTTTCTTTGTCCGTACCGGTGTCGCACTGAAATAAATGACAATGTTCAAAATAAATACAGGGGGAGCAAAGGCTCATTTCTTCGTTTAATGGTGAAAATGAATAATTATGCCCACATGTTCACGCATATTAAAAGTATACATAGGTGATAACACTTTAAAAAAGGGCGAAAGATTAAAATATTGGCTAGATATTTACAAGGAATTTCGGTAATTGATGGATGAGGTTTAATGTCACGAAATTTATCCAAAAGATAATGCTTTTGTTCTTTGTAAAAATAACACCGAAAGTAGAAATAACTTTAAAAAGTAATACAAATCAAAATAATGATGTACAAATAGTGCAAATAAAAAAAAAGACCTTAAAAGTAATTAATTTTTGTGAATAACTCTTGATACATCTACCTTCACCTGACCAGGATTCGAACCTATGGAACAATAAAGTGTCCATCAGTATGCATAAGGCGTTACCAACTCTACTACTTGTTCCGGTTTTACGTCACGGACTCCCTTTTCTACCAAAGGTTAGGACAGTTGCCTTCTTGCGAAGGACTTTTGTTTTGGCAGATGTAATCGTTACCCTGAGTGCATGCCCTTGCTAACCTCAGACCGTGACGGGGCGTGAACTCTCGACCTGATGCCTCAGAGGCGCGGACGCTACCGCTTGAGCCACGGTGACTACACTACTACTGAATATCATAAAAGAAGTAGGAGACCTCTCTGCTATTCATAAAACACGTGTATTTATATAAAAAAGCAATTTCAACTTTGTTCGTCTTTAAGCTCGCAGTATGACGTAATTCAATAATCTTGAAGGAATTGTGAGCAACAGAAATTTCGCTCCAGTTTGCTGAGAGATTTTTGGGAGATTGATTTATCATACCTCGAGTCTACAAAACTTTCAAGGATGAAATGGAAAATTTTGATCATGTGTATATGGCCAGGGTCTATGTAATGGACAGGAAATGTCACGTTATTGGCTTTAAAATCAAAGATTTTATTTATTTTCATAATTTAGATTTTAATTTTATATATTCCAGTAAAAGTATAAACAGAATATCACTTAGAGTAACTATTACATCTGCCAAAACAAGTCCTTCGTAGGAAGGCAACCGTCCTAGCCCTTGGTAGAAAAGGGAGTCCGTGACGTAAAACTGAAACATATCCCGGTAAAAGTAGTGGACAGGAATCGTTATGTTATTTGCTTCAGTAGAAACTTTTTATTTTTATTTTTTTACTTTTTCATTATATAATGTAACCCAAATGTCTATGAATAGTAAGTAAATTGAAAGTGATAAGGGATACTCAGTCCTGGAAATTACTGAAAAGTATCGATATATATGTAAACCATTGAGAATGTTGGAGTCACCGTGGCTAAAGCGGTAGCTTCCTCGACTTTGAGGCGTCAGGTCGTGGGTTCGCGCCCCGTCACGGTCTGAGGTTAGCAAGGGCATGCACTCAGGGTAACGATCACATCTGCCAAAACAAATCCTTCCCAAGAAGGCAACCGTCCTAGCCCTTTGTTGAAAAGGGAGTTCGTGACGTAAAACCGGAACAACAACAACATTGAGAATGTTGTGAGTCACGCCCCAGTTTACCCAGCTACATATGCTAAGTAAACTTGTATTTATAGCGGTTTCACTGTTCATTTATTTGCGATAGATTAATGGTCAATTATTTATGCATATAGAGTCAATACACTCATTTGGTATGATCCAAACCTTTTTTATAGCACGGAAAGGGCCCTTTAAAAAGAAATGAAGCAAATATATTTTACATACTGAAAAACTCAAAAATGTAGCTCTACAACCTATCTTCATTAAAAAATCGGATCTGTCGTTATCTTAGGGCCTAATACTGTCACATTTCTAGGTTCTCACTACTGGGACTATTCTTTCAGCCTGTCATTTTCCTGTTGAGTATCATTACCTCATCTCTACCTTGTCCTTAACCTTTTACTTTTTCTTCGTCTGTTTTCTTCGTGCCCGGGCCTTTATTGATGAGGGCAATTTTCTTGCCTGGCCTGGTGTCACACTCATAAAAAATATATAGATGCATAATGCTTAACACCCGTTTTACATTATACATATCCAGGGGTTTCTATCTTAAATAAAATATTAATATCATACATTACTTTTCGTGCGCGTCTATCGATCAGAATATATGGTATGCGGTCGTTCGTGATATTTATCCTTTAACAAATGTATGAAGTCAGATATTTTTTGGGCCCGTCCTGGTGTCACCATCACGAAAAAAAAAAAAAACATTTGGATGAGAACACGTGTAACTAAATGTCTATTCTGGTTTACTCATCTCCCCATTTTTCCCCGTATGTGTGTGCGTCTGTGTGCCCTTTTCCATGTTCGTGACTGATCCATTTAGTTTTCTTAATGACTATTTAGTCATTCCATTAAGAATACAAGCTACCTAGTTTTTTGTAACATAGTATATTTTCGTGTGTACCCAGTAACATGTACAGACGCACACACGCACACACAAAACCATACACGCACACACACTTGAATAGAGTTTTGCTACGAAGAAAAAAAATGAAACGATAGAGTGCTAAGATCTCTCAGACTGTATTCTAAGTCCATCTTCAGCTGCTCGGAAGATGGACAAAAATACAGTCTGAAAGATCCCAGCACTCTGTAGTTTCATATTTCCTTCGTAGCAGACCTCTACTCATATGTGTGTCATATATATATATATATATATATATATATATATATATATATATATATATATATATATATATATATATATATATATATATATTATATATATATTTCATTGAGATATCACCTCCTCCTGTTTCCCCACTTTCTCGCCAATACGGACATTGTCAACCCTTTTGTCCCTTCAAGAAAGTTTTTTTTTTTTTTTTTTTTTAAGATTCACAATATACCTGCACACTTAGTTACTATATGTACTGTACGTACTTCTGTATATGATCTTATGGTTCAATTCGTTTGAATACATAAATCTTCGGAAACTGCGAAAACAAAAGTCATTTGCCACGCTCCACTACATAAGACGGTTGTGGATTGGGTACAAAAGGTACAACACTGTAATTGGTGAGACGATGACACTGCGATATAGCTTGCAGTATATTTTTTTCGGGGGGATCGTACATGTCTCTGTAGACAGTAGCAGGTGCCTTGGCCTTGACTTTTATTCATCTGCAGAAAATCCTTGGGAGTTGTCAACATTTTCATATAATTATATCATGAAAGGTATTATAGCAACACATGTAAATAAATACCTCTTTAATTCATTGTGGTTAGAACCATAACAGATGTGTTTTTATAGCTTGAATTTACTGCTCCCATCGCTGCTAAAGTGGGTTCTCCCATTAAGTCATCATATCATTGTATAGTTTCTGGCACTGTAAAAATCAATCAAGGCTGCCCAAATGCATTTTGTTTTCCTCTTAAAATTTACCTTAAGATTTGGTTGATATATTGTCTGACCTTGCTAATCTTCAGATATTTATAATCGTGTGAAATGATTAGATCATTAAAGAGCTTCGTGGTTGGCATCACTGAGAGCAGGGGGAACATAGAGACAACTGGATCTTCAAAAAATAAGATAAAGTATGGTTTGATAATTAATTTAAACGTATCTATCAGGAGAAACCAGCAGAATATAATCTTTGAAGTCGAAACCGATCATATCTAACCCTGAGAAATTATACTCTACCAAGAACTGATGCACAGTCTGTTTATACTGCAGCTGTGAATGAATATGATGATTGTGCCAAAGCAACACTTTCTGGTGCACAGCAACAACACGTGGTACTCCACCCTAAGAATTCTCCATATGGTGTTAATATGTCTATGTCCTTACTCTTCCCCAAAAGAGGAGGCAGGTATTTTAGCTTGCATTTTTATTAGCAAGCAGAGTGATATGTAACTTAGAATTCCTCACACTTCTTATACTGGACCTAAATTATCATCTCTAATGCTTAAGTCCTTTGAGTTAAATGTCTTATGCTAGAAATTGATGCTTATGGTGGCACTAACCCTAACAGATTATTTTTCAGGTGCCGATATGTTGGCATCAAGCTCTGTAATATATTGATAACTAATCCTTTGTGGATTTTTTTTTCTCTTGTTATAAGATTGATAATATAACTGCTGCATGTACACTTAGAAGTGTATATGCTGATTATCACCCAGTTACTTTAACTATTTTATTTAAAGGGCTCCCAGAGGTCTGGGCACTTATATAATATATATATATATATATATATATATATATATATATATATATATATATATATATATATATATATATATATATATATATATATATATATATATATATATATATATATAAGCACATTACCATATGTGAAAACATGAATAATTTCTACCCCGACCGGGACTTGAACCTAGGACACATAATTACTGTGCCAAGGCGCTACCAACTACACCACAGAAGGTCTTAAAAGGGAAACAGACCTTATAGCTTTTATGTGCTATCCTTGGAATGAACGCATTCTATCTGAATGCCACTCTGCTCATATTACAGTTTCCCCCAACCTCACTCGTGGCTTCGTTCCTAGTATAGCAGATAAAAGCTATAAGGTCTGTTACCCTTTTTAGACCTTCTGTTGTGTAGTTAGTAGCGCCTTGCCACAGTAATTATGTGTTCTAGGTTCAAGTCCCGGTTGGGGTAAAATTTTTCATTTATATATATATATATATATATATATATATATATATATATATATATATATATATATATACATATATATATATATATATATATATATATATATATATATATATATATATATATATATATATATATATATATACATATATTTATGTATATATATATATATATATATATATATATATATATATATATATATATATATATATTTATGTATATATATAGATATATATATATATATATATATATATATATATATATATATATATATATATATATATATATATATATATATATATATATATATATATATATATGTACATATATATACATATATATACATATATATATATATATATATATATATATATATATATATATATATATATATATATATATATATATATATATATATAAAACACTGACCTGTTACCTTGAAGTCCTACCATATATATATATATATATATATATATATATATATATATATATATATATATATATATATATATATATATATATATATATATATATATATATTATGTGAAAGTGAAAATAAATGTGCGCAAGGACCACGAATTAAATAAATAAATCAATGAAGTTTGTGATATTGCGGCTATTGTAATGTTGTCCAGCAACTTACAATTGCCACTTGAAACGGTGAAGAAGAATAAGGAAAGCTCTGTCGCTCACTATGTTTTGCTCTTTCATTACATTGTGTGCCTTCAAACTTTTGAGAAACACAAACACACGCACACATACAAATACACACGCACGCGCGCACGCAAGGTGAAAATATCGCCCGAGCAAGAAAAGTTGTTCGATTGCTAAGGTAGAAAGGGGACGAGAGAGTGTTGGGGGGGTGGGAGTTTATAGATTTAGAATGCTTTCTGTTCAAGGAAAGCTTCAAATTGCAGTTGGTGGCACCATAAATACACTTTTATGTTGGCATTGGCCTTTGTGTATATTGACAGTAATGTGCGATCGATGCCTTATTATACTTATTAAATTAACAAAAACAAAAATTATTTTTCATGATCTATTGTCTTGCCACAGCATTCCTTAGTTGTCAATAGTCCTGGCAAGCAATGATTATGCGTTGATCATAGCAAAATATAGTGTTCTGTCGATGTTGCTTTTTTATTTTTATCTACCGGTAATTATGCGAAAATAGAGAGGTTGATAGATATTTTTTCTTCAAAAATAATGGTTTAGGACGAGTAATTATTAATTTCTAGTCCTAAGAGAGTAAATATATTGTTTTTATTTCATTATAAATGTATAAAAAAGCCTGTCTGTGAACCAATAACTGAGTCTTCACTCGAATTCTTGGTTTGTGGAACCACCTCTGATGACCTGAACGGGTCATTTTTTCCCGTATGTTCTCATTTACTTAATTATATACTTTTTTATATATTTATCTATTTATTTGTTTGTCTGTGTACTTGTGCATTTCATACTTAAGTAAATAATCTCTTTATTTTTATAACTTTTGGTTATTATCACCCTAGAATTCCCTAGAAATACCCAACTTCTGTTTTGAAAATCGCGAACATTTATGGAAGTATATTTTGGGTTTATATGTGTAACAGCTGATATGGAACAAAAAGATATTACAGTGGATGACGTCGAAAATAAGAATCGATGGAAACGGCTTTCCAGAAATAGCGACCCTGTATAAGCGGGAAAAGCTGTAGTGGAAGAAGAAGATTTTGGGTCTATATGTAGAGTGGTGCAAAGGAAAAATATATCAGGACTTTTCTATATAGGCATAAGTTGTATGTACATAAATACATTGACTCAATCAGTCACCACAAACATATATCCTCAGTTATATTTTAATTTGTCAGTCTTTTCCTATGGAAGGAACTCTTGATAGACAGGGTTTTGACAAATATTTTTGTTCTTGTTTTTGAAGCACCATGCTTTTGTTATTACTAAATACAGGGTAATTGTGTGGCTAACAAATGGTGCACACATATCTACGCCAAACATGGGGCTTGGCGTTATTATTTGAACTTGTGCTCCTATCTCATAAGTATTTAGAAGCTCAATAAATAAACTGATTTACTGTAATAAAATATCACAAAAATTATGCGTACTTCAAATATTTAAACTATGATTTTTTTTTCTGCCTCGACTGATATTGGTTCGTGTTCTGAAAAATGGTAGTTTACTATTCCAAAAGACTGAAAAAAATCTTGACTGTATACTATCACTACGTCAGGAAGGTGTGTGTGTTTATATATATATATATATATATATATATATATATATATATATATATATATATATATATATATATATATATATATATATATATATATATATATATACACACTGGTAGGTTTGACAATTGGTTGATTGAATTTAATTGATTTATATGTATCCTCTAGTCTGACAGGCAAATAACAAGATCATTTAGATGACTAAGTAACATTATAATGTATTTTCCACATGACTGTAATTTTTAGATTCTATAAATGCATTCAAAGATATTTGCGGGGCCTTGAGAATGTCTTATGCAATGTTCCTGTTATTGCCGGCGGTAATTTACAAGCCTGTACTCTTAAGGGGGGTTTACACGGTCAAACGGTTCGTCGAACGTGGTTCGACAGACAAGTGTTTGAAGTGATGTTCGAACGTGTGAACGGGGTATTTGGTTGTCGAACACGGAACATGTTCGACAACCAAATATTTCGTTCATACGTTCGAACATCACTTCAAACACTTGTCTGTCGAACCACGTTCGACGAACCGTTTGACCTTGTAAACCCCCCTTTACCCACATCTCTCCAGGACTCCCAAAAGGGGGACCACATGTTTTTATTACATTTTCAATTCACTTCGCACATACAGACAAAAGCCAACTCCAGTACACCATCACCTCGAAAAAAATTGCAATTTAATTTATAAAAGTTATCTATCTGGTATAATTGATATTAACCCAAGTTTCTAATGCACCTAAAATAGCAGTTTTCTAGTCCGTTAATAATATCTTTATATCAGCAGAACATGAGACCAGTTGCCTGCATTAATGTCTTAAATTTTCAAATTATCTATATGACTATTTTTTCTTTGCTTAAAACTTAATAATGTACTTTGTTTAAGCGTGTACACACACGCACACACAAATACACGCCCACACACATGTACGCACATCCACACATAAACACACATACGCGTATGCACACCCACATAGATGTGCACACACCCACGCACATACATCCCCACTTCCTCACACACACACACACACACACACACACACACACACACACACACACACACACACACACACACACACACACACACACACACACACACGAGAGAGAGAGAGAGAGAGAGAGAGAGAGAGAGAGAGAGAGAGAGAGAGAGAGAGAGAGAGAGAGAGAGAGAGAGAGAGAGAGAGAGAGAGAGAGAGAGAGAGAGCACATTATAGTTTGAATGATAATAAGAGGGAGTGAAATCTTAATTCTTACATTTGCATATCTGGTAATTTTGCATTTATGAGCAATGACGATATAGCATGACATATCATAATGATCTGAGGGAAAGTGGAGCTAAATCGGAGTTAAAATGAATGAAGAGTGAAAATATAAATTTAATTGATTTTATGCTCATGGACTTCGTGGAAGAGTGCATGTATGTATATATGTATGTATGTATGTACGGATGGTTGTGGGTGTAAGGATGGATGTGTGTGTATACACACACACACACACACACACACACACACACACACACACACACACACACCACACACACACACACACACACACACACACACACACACACACACACACATACACACCACAGCTTTATCAGAGGAAAACTGAAGGTAAAAGAACAGGTTTTAAGGCTAAAGAGAATGGATGGAAGCATCACTGAGACGGATGAAGAGATCTGCAAAGAATTGAACAAGGAGTTTCAGTCAGTATTTACAGTAGAAAATACCCCACCCCCTCAGATTGCAGTGATAGAAGCTCAAGGGCCGGTATTAGAGAACATCAACCTTACAGCCACAGAGGTATGCAAAGCGCTGATGGATTTAGATGTTCATAAAGCTACAGGTCCTGATGACATATCCCCTCATGTGCTTAAAAAATGCGCAAACACAATATCAGTGGCACTAGGTATCATATTTAAGGAGTCACTGGAGTCGGGGGAGATTCCAAGATGCTGGAAACAAGCAAATGTGATACCTATCTTCAAAAAGGGAAGGAGGGATACGGCTCTGAACTATAGACCAGTTTCCTTGACCAGCATAGTTTGCAAAGTTATGGAGAAACTACTAAGGAAACATATCTCTCTTCACTTGGAATCCTTCAAATTTTTGTCAGTGAGGCAACATGGCTTCAGAGAAGGTAGATCAACAGTAACAAACTTATTAGAATTTTATGATGAGGTAAGCCAAATCTTACAGGAAAGAGAGGGCTGGGCAGATTGCATATTCCTAGACTTCCAGAAAGCGTTTGACACTGTTCCAGATGGGAGACTTATTAGGAAGCTGCAATCAATGGCTAGAATAGGTGGAAATGTTTTGGAATGGATAAAAACTTACTTAGAAGGAAGGGAACAGAGGGTTAGAGTAAGACACTCAGTGTCTGAATGGAGAAGAGTTAGTAGTTGAGTTCCACAGGGTTCAGTTTTAGGGCCACTTTTGTTCCTTGTATATGTAAATGACCTACCAGAGTCTGTAAATTCATTCATAAATATGTTTGCAGATGATGCAAAGATTGTGAAGAAAGTAAAAAACGAGAACAATGGTAGAGAACTTCAGGAGGATCTAAATAATCTGCATGAGTGGTCAGAAAAGTGGCTAATGAAATTCAATACTTCAAAATGTAAGGTAATGAGAATGGGTACAAGTGCAAGAAGGCCCAAGCTTGACTACTCGGTGGCTGGAGTACAACTTCAAGAGACAGAAAATGAGAGAGATCTAGGAGTAAACATACTGGCAGATTTGTCTCTAGAAATACATATAAATGGCATAGTAAAGGTAGCATATGCATTCTTATCAAATGTAAGGGTAGCCTTCAGGCACATGGACAAGGAAATGTTCAGAAATATTTATGTAACCTATGTGAGGCCAAAGCTCGAATATGCAGCCCCCTTTTGGAATCCGCACTTGAAAAAGCACATAGCTAAGCTTGAAAAAGTTCAAAGACATGCCACGAAACTGGTGCCAGAAATACGCAATCTCAGTTATGATGAGAGGCTGAGGGAATTAGACTTACCATCACTCGAAGCTAGAAGAGTAAGGGGGGATATGGTGACAGTCTTTAAATTCCTTCATGGTTATGATAGAGTGGATAGGGATCGATATTTTGATATGGCTGGCTCTAGAACTAGAGGTCATAGTTTGAAGCTTCGTAAGAAAAGTTCTTTGCCGGATGTAAGGAAATACTTTTTCAGTGTAAGAGTAGTTGATAATTGGAATTGGCTAAGCGAGGAGGTAGTTATTGCTATCTCAATCCATAGTTTTAAGGACAGGTATGATAAGTATGAGTAAGTATAAAATGGAACCGATGAGGAGACGGGAAGATACGAGCTTTGGGCTCTTTCCCGTAAACACAATTAGGTAATCACAATTAGGTAATCACACACACACACACACACACACACACACACACACATATATATATATATATATATATATATATATATATATATATATATATATATAAATATATGAATCATATTTTACCCCTGACCGGGACTCGAACCTAAGACACATAAATACTGTGCCAAGGCGTTGCCAACTACACCACAGAAGATGTAGTTGATAGCGCCTTGGCACAGTAAGTATGTGTCAGGTTCGAGTCCCGGTCAGGGTAAAATGTGACTCATGTTTTCACATATGTTGATGTGTTTATTTGATTATATATATATATATATATATATATATATATATATATATATATATATATATATATATATATATATATATATATATATATATATATTTTGCTGCCTAATTGCTTGCATGCTACTTGCCCGTGATCTCCCTGCTTGTACTAAAAGCATATATATATATATATATATATATATATATATATATATATATATATATATATATATATATATATATATATATATATATATATATATATAATATATATATAAAACCCTCACCTGGACTCGAACCTAGGACATATACTGTGCCAATGCGCTACCAACTACACTACTGAAGGTCTTAAAAGAAGAAGCAAACCTCTAATCTAACTGCTTTGCTAGTAATGAACCCATTCTTTATGAGTGCTATTTTCGTCATATTACAGGTTCTTCTGAACATCACTTGTGGTTTCATTTTCGCATTTAATTCAAATCCCATGCTATATAGGCATCAATAATTATCAAATAAATACATTAATGTATTTATTTGGCTTTCATGGGAAGCATTTATGACGGCCATGGTGTTATTTTTCCTGATTCTTAACGAGTTATTTAAATGTCACAGGTTTAATTTTTGTCTGTGACACAGATAGTCTACAAAACACATATGAGAAAGTGATTATTGTCAATCTTGAAATAACACAATAGTATTCCCTTCACATGCTTTTCACTTCCTTTTTATTTTTCAAGGCTCTTTGTGGAGGGACGCGGGAGAAAATGGAAGGGGGGTTATGAGCATTTTGAAAATTCCTGAAAGGGGGGAATGGGAGGGAAAAAGGTTGAGTCCCACTGTATATTCAAAGCATCAACTTAGATAATATTACTAAAACTGCCTTATTCTTCAAGCGAGAAAGTGTTTCATAGATAATTTTATTCAAGCATGGAGAGGAAATGCGAATAAATACATTTTATGGCGTTACTGGTGTATGTAGTCACTGTGGCTCAAGTGGTAGCGTCCCGCGACTCCTGAGGCGTCAGGTCGAGGGGTTCGCGCCCCGTCATGGTCTAGTCTCTCT
>JAXCGZ010006830.1:0-24825 GCA_037179515.1 Halocaridina rubra | reverse complement strand
ATCTGCGTACTACCGGAGACTTGAGTATCAGAGGTGTACTAGCTTCCACCACCAATTTCTCAGGACTAGGAGGAGCAATTGATTGTCTCTCAGGGTTAGATGGATCACCTTTCAAGTCTGATCTTGATGACGCTTCATCACTTGTCCTACTTTTGTAGTACCTTATAAGATTAAGGACCTGTTCTATATTTAACAGTAGTGGGAATCCATTTAGCTCCATGAGCATAATTATGTACAATGACTGGATCATCTGGAGATAGTTCCAATAATCTAGGAGACTTAGGGTCATGTAGTAGCTTCTGGTTCTGCTGTTGCTTTAACACTCTCTGGTGGATAGTTTCACCAGGTCTTAGTAAATAAAAAACAGAATGTATTTGATGACCAAGTAATAATTCAGAAGGTGACAAACCGGTTGTAGTGTGAGGAGTTAGCCTATACTTAATTAAAAATTTGTCAAGGGTAACCCTCACTTTCCCTCCTTTAGCATGAAGCAAAGCTGATTTGAAAATACACACCATGTTTTCTGCCAGCCCAATCGTAGAAGGATGAAAAGGTGCAGAATGTACATGACGAATTCCATTCAGCTCAATAAAACTCTGAAACTCACTGCTAGTGAAGCAGCTAGCATTATCACTCACCAGCACAACTAGCAGGCCCCATCTAGCAAAACATGAATGCAATAGGTTTATAGCAGCAGTAGAAGTTATAGTATTACCCACTTAGTATGTGCATCAACAATAATCAAATAAGGAATACCATGAATTGGACCTGCATAGCTCTTATGAATGCGATGCCATGGAACTGATGGCCATTCCCAAGGGTGAAGAGGGCTTTTCTTAGGAAAACTACGATTTTCTAGACATGTAGGATATGTCTTTACTAAAGATTCTATCTCAACATCTAACCCTGGCCACCAAAAATAGGCCCTAGCCAACTCTTTCATTTTAGATGCACCCATGTGTTCAGTATGGAACTCCCTAAGTAAAGATTCTCTAGCTCTAGCAGAGATAACAACTCTATGCCCCATAGGATACAATCACACTTAGTTAACAACTCCGTCAACCTATTTTAAATGGTATAAGTTCACTCTCTACTTTGTCAGGCCAACCATTATAACAATACTGCAATACTCTAGACAACACAGCATCACACTTAGTCCATGTAGATATCTTTTGGCAGTCACAGGTGTACTATTCATTAAGTCAACTGTATCAATCCATTCAGTGGCTATAGAAACTCTCATTCATACAGGTTAAATGTAATCTACTAAGTGCATCAGTACTACCAAAAAATTTGCCAGAGCAATGTACCAAGTTGAAATGATATGCTAAATTAATGACCATTGCTGAATTCTCCGAAGCCATTGTATAGATACCCTTATTTGCTTGAAATAACCCAAGTAGGGGTTTATGGTTTGTTACTAGCTTAAACTCTTGCTTCCATATATAAAAGTGAAATCTCTCAACCACAAAAACTAAAGCCAGCGCTTCTCGTTCAAGCTGAGCATAACGTCGCTCAGTTTCAGTCAGAGTCCTTGAGACAAAATATGCAAGTCTCTCTATCCTATCAGTACAATAGGATACACTGCACCAATGCTGTAGGAACTACTGTCGGCAGATAGAGTTATAGGTAATGAGGGGTCAAAATAAACTAACAATGTAGAATTCAGTAAAATTCCTTAAATTTTCAAAAGCACTGTGCTGTTCTTTACCCCAAATCCCGCTTAGCCTAACTGAATTTTGTCTAGCCTAAGCATAGCCTAGACCTAGCAAATGCCTATACCTATTATTTATGGACTATGTATTTGAACTTACCCTAGACCTAGTCAATTTCTATTGGTTTATTAGGCTATTACCTATAATTTCATCATGTTGCTCATTGGGGATGTAGGTCTGTATGATGAATCTGAGAAATTTTCAACCTATATTGAATGGTTCAATTGTATTTCGAGCAAATGATATTAAGAAAGATAAGCAAGGTCCTGCTTTTTTGCCTACTATGGGTTTTAAACTTTTTGGTCTAACTACGGATTTAGTGGGCCCAAAAGCTCCTGAGGAATGTACTTTGGAAGAATAAATCTCAAATCTCAACAATCACTACAAACCCAAAATTCTACCCAAGGTGTCAAGGAGACCATGAAAGTGTAACTTCTTTTGTTGCAGCTCTAAAGTCACTTGCATCGATATCTGAACTTGGGGTCAATCTAGAGAGATGTTAAAAGATAGGCCTGTTATGGGTCTTTGGGAAGAGAGTACTCAGAGTGTTTTCTTGACAGAGAAGAATCTCACTTGTGCCTGAGCAGTAGAGATTGCTATTACTAGGGAAGCTGCAGAGAAGAACGTCAGGGAGTTGGGTCAGAAACCTCTCACTAATGATAAAGAAGTAAATGCTGTAAAAGTTAAAGTTAAGAGTTCTTTTTATAAGAAGCAGAAGCTTAATGGAGGGAAGCAGAAAGGTACAAAACCTGACAACCCATGTAGTGGATGTGGTAAAAATCATTGGTAAAATGATTATACTTATAAAAACGCTGAAAGCTTTCTGTGTAAGCATACTGGGCACATTTCTAAGGTCTTTTTCTAAGGGTAAGAAAAATTCTACTAAATCTGCTGTGGAGCCTAAGGTTATAAGTTCTACTGGATCTAGATCTACTAGTGATCCAACCACAGAAATATGTACTGACTATATTTTTACTGCGAGCTCGTCTAATTTGCGAGATCCCTACTATGTAACAATCACATTGGAAGATTGTGCTGATGTCCGGTTCCGAGGGACACAGGTGCTGCTCATACTATTATCAGTGAACAAGAATTTTTGAATTTTTTTCCTAAGGCTAAGCCTAAAATAATGCCTTCTAAGACTAAACTGAAGAAGAATGGAGGTTCCAAAATTCCTGTGTGAGGGGAGATTTGGGTATAAATCAGGTTCCAAGGTCATACATTTTCAATAATTACTTATCACAAACCACTTTTAAGTTTGTTCAGCCCTAATAAGCCTATTCCAGAAATGGCCTCTGGTAGGATCCAGCTATGGCCATTGATGCTACAAGCCTATTCATTCGAGTTGTATCACAGTTCAGGTGAATCTTTAGGTACAGCTGATGCTTTGAGCCGATTACCACTTGCAAATGCACCTGATAGCATTCCTGTTTGTACAGAGTGAATCCAGTGAGTTAATACATTGGATGCCACCCCTGTAACTACTAATAACAATAGTAAGTAGACTTCTAGGGACCCATTACTTGCTAAAGAGCTACTCTATCTAGACTGTGGTTGGCCTGAGAATGTTGAGGAAGAATTGAGGCCGTTCTTCCATTGAAAGAATGAATTTAATGTTCAACAAGGTTGCATTCTATGGGGACCTAGGGTAATTATTCCTCCTAAAGGGAGAGAGAGTATGTTAAACGAGTTGTATCAGGAGCATTTGGAATCTACTAAAATAAAGCAATTGGCCCAAAGTTATGTTTGCTAGCCTGGATTGGACCATGACCTTGAAGATTTGTCAGTTGGGTGCCCTGTTTGTCTAGCTACTAAGCATTACCTAAAAAAATACCTTTACACCCTTGGTATTGGCCCAAGAGGCCATGGGTGAGAGTACATGCTGACTATGCTGATCCAGTCATGGGTACCTATTTTCTAGTGCTGAAGTGCTACCCACTAGAGACACTAGTTCTTTTGCTACTATTAATTTCATTAGAAATGTTTTCTCACATTTTGTTCAGCCTATGACACTCGTTACTGACAACAGTCCTAATTTTACCTCTAGGGAATTCAACCTATTTCTTGAGAAGAATGGTGTTCGTCATATAACATCTGCACCCTACCAGACAAGCACAAATGGCCAGGCTGAAAATACTGTCAAAGGTCTTAAAAATTTCCTCAAACACTGCTCTGGTGAAGATTGAAGAACTAAGCTAGATAAGTATCTTTTCCAGCACAGTGACACTTCACTCTATTACTGGAGTGTCTCCAGCTGAGTTGATATTTGGCCGGAATCTACGTACCGTGTTGGATCTAGCACACCCTAGGAAACGTGTACAAAAGACTGTGTTGTCTAAGTAAGACCAGCAAGAGTCTAATTATGACAGTAATATTGTTAGAAATCTAGAGTTGACACCTCAATCTTCTCATATGGTGCGAAATTATTCGACAGTTTCTAAGGATCATTGGGTTCCTGCACAAGTGTTGAAGCAAACTGGTCCTGTGACTTAAAAATGTGAACTTCAAGGAGGACACGTGGTGAGATGTCATCAAGACCAGATTCTAAAGCAATCTACACCCAATATTCTGCCTATGCCTATTAAGACTTTCTCACCTGTTATAAGTGATGAGTGTGCTCTTTAATGTATGGTTCATGAGAGAGTAGACAAATCTAATGGGGGAGCTGAAGAAGAAGAGTTATCTTCTTCTCCCGCCACACTCTGAGAAATGTTCAACGAAACCTGCAAATAGCTCCAGGCATTTCCTACATATTTTCTATCATTTTTCGATATCCTACCCTTACTAACATAACCCTAACCCTATTTCTAATGCCGCTAAGTATATATATCATAGTGATAGTGTGAAAATATATACGGTAAGTCAGGTATATAATGACCGGTTAGTTGTAGTTTATTTAGCCAGTTCTAACTAATTACTGTGCACATCCTATCCTAATACCACTGTGTTTATGCTCCGGTTGTTGCCCATACAGGCAACCTATATAACTTTTAATGCAAGGGAACAGGAACACTAACCTAACCTATATTACCACTGGCGACTACATCACAAATTCAGTAGGCCAATATACGCTTTTCAGCTGTGTTGCATCTTTAGGACTAAGGACATTCTTAATAGCTTCTAGCTTTTTCTCAGTTGAATGAATACCTGATGCATCTACCTTGTACCTTAGATACTCTACTTCCTGGGTCAACCAAGTGCATTTATCCTTACTTAGCTAAAATCCTGTATAATTTTATTTCTCCAAAACCAATCTGACTCTAACTTCATGTTCACCTTTACTCTTTCCAGAATCTAAGATATCATTTAGAAAACAGCCATTCCCGGAATCCTACCAATCACAGACTCCATATTCACTGAAAAATACCTGGAGCAGAGGCAATACCAAAACACAACCTGTTACACCTAAATAACCCAGTATCTGTGTTAATGGTAGTCAAATCTTTAGATTCATCATCCAAACTCAAGTTGCATATAAGCTTGTGAAATGTCCAAATTAAAGAAACATTTACCCCCAAAAATAGATCCTTGCAATTTATTTAACTTAGGCAAGCGATATTTATCCAAAATTAGGGTTTTATTACAGGTAAAACAATAATCACCACATAGTCGGACTGTTTTATAAGGTTTCAATACTGGAACTACTGAAGCATCCCACTTTGAATATTTCACAGGCTCAATAATGTCCTTTTTCAGAAGTCTATCTAGTTCAACATCATCCTTAAATCTTAAAGCATGGGGAATCATTTTTATATTACAATATTTAGGAAGAACCTCAGGAGATATCTCAATACTTACTTCTAATCCTCTCAGCTTTCCAACTGACGATTCATCAAAAAGATCTGGAAACTCATTCAGAAAAAAACATTTCCTGTGGCATCATCTACATTTTGAATATGTAAATTAGGGTTAGGAGAGACTACTTCATCCACAGAAATACCTAAATATTTAATCCAATCACAACAGAGTAGGGTAGGACCATTTATACCACTATGATCAAAAACACCTCTTTTGCATTAGATTTCTTGTCTAATGACACTGATACAGTTGCTTTACCACAGACAGGAATATGTATGCCACCATACTTCTTTAGTACAGCATTAGAAAATTTTAAATTGGAAAAATTAGAAAAACTCTTCTCAAAAACCGATTTTGACATAACAGTCATGGCAGCACCAGTATCTAGCTCAGAGGGAACTTTAACACCATCGACACTGACTTCTCCAGTATAGGGCCTGATACTGTAAGTGCCTTCACAGGAAAAGATATATTCTGCATTAGCTCTGATACCACCAATACTAGGCTTAGAAGTATTAGAGACATTTGCCTCTGTCTGTTCCAAGACTACGGTAATCTGCTTATCTTAAGCGAGACACACTGGCTATGTGCCCAACCCTTTTACACATATGACACTTTGCTTTTTTTAAAAGGGCAGTCCCACCTCCAATGTTCCTTACCACATTCTGAACATGGCTTCTTAGGCTTAATATAAGAATTAGTCTTACTAGACTGATTAGGAGTGTTGAATTTCTTTCCTTTCTGATTATTGGGTCTAGAATCACTAAAATTAGTAGTACCAGTATTTTGTGATTTACTCTTAATACTATGTACAGACAGGGAATTACTGGAAGAACCACCAAAAGCTTTAATATACTGTGCCGCCACCTCTCTAGCCGAAGCTATTTCAAGAGCAATAGTAAATGTCAGATTCTTTGTAGTAAATAAAGCTTTCTGGGTCATTTCATCCCTTAACCCCATCACAAATCAGTCACCAAGTATTTCATCTAAATTAGAATCAATTCAAAACTTAAATCTCTCATAAATGACCACGACATAAATCTGAAATCCTGCAGAGTATTGTGAGTACAAAACTTATATTTGTTGTAAGACGAGACTGTTCATATTAAAGGGAAAAAAAATGAGAACATTTTCGTGAGGAGAGAGAGAAGCTGCCGTCCAGTTCTGCCTTGAAGGAAATCTAGAAGAGTTGCCAGAGGTGGAGCCATCACATCACATTACCTAATTTTTTGTGTAAACTGGGGAAAGCTCTTGAGCCGTTTACCTGATCCTGTGGTTCTATATATTGTTAAAATCAGTATCCTTCCCATTTATATTAACTAGTTAGTTAGTTTGATACACGAAATAATTGAATAATTAAAAAAAAAAAAAACAAATATCCACCTGTCAACAGTACTGAGTTAAGTTGCCAAGTAGTACAGCTGTTTTATTTTCTTCATTTTTTTGCTTTTCTTTTAGCTTTCTCTTTTACTATTTTTTTTTTATTTTGTATATATATTGAGTTAAATGTAAAGTCTAATCCTGTGATAACATATCTTGGTTAGCAAGTCAGTTTATCAGTTAGGAAGAATATATAGCAGAAACAGGTGGGTGCCACCTCAAACACAAATTCGAATTTTCCTTCAGGTTTGACTTTTGTTTTTCTTTTTTTTTTATACTTAAATTACCATGGTCAAGTTTTTAAGTTAAGATGTGTGTTACCAGAAAAGAGATAAACTAAGTCACTAAATAGCATTTATATGGTGATATAAAAATTCTGTGTGAAGCTCAATTAAAAGTTTTTCTCTTTTTTTTTTTTTTCCTCTTTCTCGTCTTCTTTCTATATTCTGTGAGAGGGAGAACATAAAAATGAGGCCATCTCTGTCCCAAACCTCTCCCACCCATGGGTCGGGAGAAGGGGTAGCCATCAGGGGACTTAAACAGAGAATCAAGAAGTTGGAGGAAATGGTTATAAGCCTTGATGATAAAATTCGGAATATGGATGGAGAAATGAAAGAGAATGAAACACTCAGAGAACAAATAAGATCTTTGGAGGAAGCAAATAAAGCACAAGGGCAGGAGAGAAAGGAACTAGAAAAAAGAATAAAGAAGCTGGAAGGGGAAAAGAGTCAACTAGAATCTAGAATTTCTAAACAAGAAGATAAAAACAAACAGCTGAATGACAACCTAAAGGAATTAGATGTTAGTTCACTGCTCTCTTCTGAGAGAGACGAGATTGCTGCTTGGAATGTCCAGATTAAGGAAAACATTGAACAGTTCAGAAAAGAGTTCCAGGAGCTGAATATGGAAAATGATGCCATGAAAACTTCCTTTGCTGATGCACTAAAGGGGAATGTGGCAGTAAAAGAGGCTGTAAAGGTGGTGGCACTGGAAAACATACAAACAGTTGACTATAAAGAGACAGTAATCGAAAAAATGAAAGACATTGTGATGGAAAGGGCAAACCCACTCATCAGACAGTTACTTGATAAGGAGAAGACAGTGGTAATCTCAGGCATAAGTGAATCCCAGGAGCCAACATGGCAGGGGAGACTTGAAGAAAATAAAGCTAGGGTTGTAGACCTGATAAGAAAGCTTGGAGTAGTATGTGGTCCTGAGAATATTGTAAACATACACCAACTAGGTAAATATTCGAGGGAAGGAAAGCCAAGACCAACAAAAGTAACCTTTGAGAGAGGGGAAACATGCAGGGAAATATTGTTGAGAAAAAAAAGTCTAAAAGACCTTCAAGAATGCAAAGAAGTGTTCATTAGACGATACAGAACACAGGAAGAGATGGGAAAGATCAAAAACTTGTTGCAAGAGGCAAGAAGGTTAAATGATGAAAGAAATGAAGAAGAGAAGAAAAATTTTCGTTACAGAGTACTTCCAGACAAAGGGGAGATAAAGAAGATAATGACAGAAGATCAGGGGATGGAGCCTCATTAAGATTGTTATACACAAATGCTGATGGATTAGCTGGTAAGGCAGTAGAATTAAAAGATAGGATTCACAACAGTAAGGCAGATATAGTAGCAATTACAGAGACTAAGTTGAGTGAGGACATAAACAGTGTCACAGTTTTTCCTAAGGGCTTCAGAATACTAAGGGTTGAAAGATCTGAGAGGACTGGTGGAGGGATAGCACTGCTCATAAGTGAGAGGATTCAAGTTGAAGAAATAAACTTGGCTATAGAAAGTGAGTTCAGGGAATTTCTTGTTGCTCGCATAAATACTGGGTCAGAGAGCATTATAATAACTGTTGTATACAACCCACCAAGGAACCAAAATAGGCTTGAAATTTATGAGGAAAGTCATATAGGTACTATTGAAGTCATAAACTCAGTTGTTAACATGGCACGGGAAAAAAAAATGTAGGATTTTGATTATGGGAGACTTTAATCATAAAGAGATAGATTGGATAAATCTTGACCCACACAGTGGTGAGGACTCATTCAGGGCAGGATTCCTAGATTGCGTACAAGGGAATTTCCTACACCAACATGTAATGGAACCAACAAGGGCCAGGGGTGGGGATGAGCCATCACTACTTGATCTAGTGTTCACAGATAATGTGTTGGATATTGAAAATATTGAGTATGAACCACCAATTGGAAAGAGTGACCACTGTGTGTTGTTGATGGAGTATATCATTGAAGATATTCTTCCTGAGAGTAGAGGCACTGAGGACATGAGGAGGAACTATCCGAAAGGAGATTACATCAAAATGAATGAGCTTTTTGCAGTTATTGACTGGAGAACCTTATTTTACAACAAATCTGTACAAGAAATGTATGACATCTTTTGTGAGAAATATGGGAAGATAGTAGATTGCTGCATACCTGTCACCAAAGTAGGTGTAATTCATGCCAGAGAGAAATGGTTCGATAATGGGTGTAAAAGAGCTAAGGAGTGGAGACACAAATGCTGGAAAAGGTATAGGAGGAGAAAAAACATAAATGCCTGGCAGACCTACAAAAGAGCAAGAAATGACTACCTAAGTAAAAGGAGAGAGGCAGAGAGAGATTATGAGAGGGACATCACCAGGAAGGCTAAAGAAAATCCCAAGCTTTTCCACAGCTTTATCAGAGGAAAACTGAAGGTAAAAGAACAGGTTTTAAGGCTAAAGAGAGCGGATGGAAGCATCACTGAGACGGATGAAGAGATCTGCAAAGAATTGAACAAGGAGTTTCAGTCAGTATTTACAGTAGAAAATACCCCACCCCCTCAGATTGCAGTGATAGAAGCTCAAGGGCCGGTATTAGAGAACATCAACCTTACAGCCACAGAGGTATGCAAAGCGCTGATGGATTTAGATGTTCATAAAGCTACAGGTCCTGATGACATATCCCCTCATGTGCTTAAAAAATGCGCAAACACAATATCAGTGGCACTAAGTATCATATTTAAGGAGTCACTGGAGTCGGGGGAGATTCCAAGATGCTGGAAACAAGCAAATGTGATACCTATCTTCAAAAAGGGAAGGAGGGATACGGCTCTGAACTATAGACCAGTTTCCTTGACCAGCATAGTTTGCAAAGTTATGGAGAAACTACTAAGGAAACATATCTCTCTTCACTTGGAATCCTTCAACTTTTTGTCAGTGAGGCAACATGGCTTCAGAGAGGGTAGATCAACAGTAACAAACTTATTAGAATTTTATGATGAGGTAAGCCAAATCTTACAGGAAAGAGAGGGCTGGGCAGATTGCATATTCCTAGACTTCCAGAAAGCGTTTGACACTGTTCCACATGGGAGACTTATTAGGAAGCTGCACTCAATGGCTAGAATAGGTGGAAATGTTTTGGAATGGATAAAAACTTACTTAGAAGGAAGGGAACAGAGGGTTAGAGTAAGACACTCAGTGTCTGAATGGAGAAGAGTTAGTAGTGGAGTTCCACAGGGTTCAGTTTTAGGGCCACTTTTGTTCCTTGTATATGTAAATGACCTACCAGAGTCTGTAAATTCATTCATGAATATGTTTGCAGATGATGCAAAGATTGTGAAGAAAGTAAAAAACGAGAACAATGGTAGAGAACTTCAGGAGGATCTAAATAATCTGCATGAGTGGTCAGAAAAGTGGCTAATGAAATTCAATACTTCAAAATGTAAGGTAATGAGAATGGGTACAAGTGCAAGAAGGCCCAAGCTTGACTACTCGGTGGCTGGAGTACAACTTCAAGAGACAGAAAATGAGAGAGACCTAGGAGTAAACATACTGGCAGATTTGTCTCCAGAAATACATATAAATGGCATAGTAAGGGCAGCATATGCATTCTTATCAAATGTAAGGGTAGCCTTCAGGCACATGGACAAGGAAATGTTCAGAAATATTTATGTAACCTATGTGAGGCCAAAACTCGAATATACAGCCCCCTTTTGGAATCTGCACTTGAAAAAGCACATAGCTAAGCTTGAAAAAGTTCAAAGACATGCCACGAAACTGGTGCCAGAAATACGCAATCTCAGTTATGATGAGAAGCTGAGGGAATTAGACTTACCATCACTCGAAGCTAGAAGAGTAAGGGGGGATATGGTGACAGTCTTTAAATTCCTTCGTGGTTATGACAGAGTGGATAGGGATCGATATTTCGATATGGCTGGCTCTAGAACTAGAGGTCATAGTTTGAAGCTTCGTAAGAAAACTTCTTTGCAGGATGTAAGGAAATACTTTTTCAGTGTAAGAGTAGTTGATAATTGGAATTCGCTAAGCGAGGAGGTAGTTAATGCTATCTCAATCCATAGTTTTAAGGACAGGTATGATAAGTATCACTAAGTCTAAAATGGAACCGATCAGGAGACGGGAAGATACGAGCTTTGGGCTCTTTCCCGTAAACACAATTAGGTAATCACGACCTTTGGGCGAAGATGTGATTTCAGTGCTGTGCCAATTGACCATTAGTGCAGTCTTCTGGTTTCTTTGGAGAAACTAGGTACTTGACTAGACTAAATGTCTTTGGACCAATTAGAGTTAAGAAAGTGCAAACTTTCTTTTTTGTCTTTAACAGACTTTGCCTTAAAAAAAAATTCCACTCTAGTAGAATAACTTTCAAAATCTTCATCTGCTTCTTTAAACTCGCCAATACGTCCCATCACTGCTATACTGATTTACCAAAAATCTACTACGGCTACCATTGGCTATATCACTAGAAAAACAGCAAAAAAAAAAAAAAGTCAATGTGATGCAATTTCATTACAAAATTATAAGAGTTCAGTCTTGAAATACATAGGCTTAGGCTAACATACCAAGATGCAAACAAAATTGTAAATAGGCCTAGGCTAATAGGTAAATGGCCTATCCTACCTTTAGGACACAGTAGATTATAATAGCAAATGTTTACGACAGGCTACCGACGACCCCATCCTCATCGCCAAAAATATGTTATAACCCCAAGGGAAAACATGTAATTATACATCTCATAAGTAAACAGCCTAGCTTAGAAATATCCAACTTACCAAATTACCATATGGTTCCATTGAGTAAATGGTTAGGTGCCAGCAAACAGGTTAAGTACAGAATTACCTGGAAAAACCAAAATAACAACAAATTCCTAGACATCAAGGTTATTAAATATTAGTACATATAAATAGGACCTATAAAACAAAACCAGAGAAATAACTTCCCTTAAATGTAGTAGATATTCAAGACCGGGACACCCAATAACACAAAGTTAAGCACCCAACTCCGAACATGTAAAACGAGGTTCTGACAAATCATACAGTGCTTGACGGAAATAACACATCCTACAAATCAGACGTCTTTTACCTAAGCTAGGTTTATAAAAGTATCTCTAAAACAGCACTTACTCCTTGGAACCGGCGACTCCAACACATCCGGCAGTATTATAATTCATTGCTATTGAGGACGAATAACATGCACATACCATAGCTGCATAAGTGTAATTACCTAATTGCGCTTACGGGAAAGAACCCCAAGCTCGTAATTTCCCCTTTCCTGATCTGTTCCATTTTGTACTTAGTGATACTTATCATACTTGTCCTTCAAACTATGGATTGTATATGTGTGTATGAATGTTGAAAAGTGAAGGGACAAGCTATACTCACTTGGATCCAATACATCCAGTAGCTCAATGATATGGCACGTTCGTAGTCACCACCACTATTTTCAACCCACTGCCAACAACAACACAAGCCTCCATAGCAGGAATCTCCCATGCCATTGTACTCAACTGAAAAGTGTTGCACCTGACATACAGTATTCTATTTACATACCTACACATCTTTCCCCCTTCAAAGCAAAATTAAATCTGTGGTTCCTCCTTCAAGGCTAACAAAACGAAAAAAAAATAAACTTATTAAAAATCAAGCCTGGAAAGGTGGCTTACTCTACCTTCCTGACCTAGTAATAACATGATGAACAAAAAAAATATATATTATCCTAGCCTAACTTATACAATACACAATTATCAATTGCCTAGGCCTAATCACATGCAACATAGTCTTTGCACTAAGAGCTAAGCCTAACCTAGACTGGATTTACCTCACAGAACAGGCCCCAGGAAATTCCCTCAGTTCTCACCCGGGGCACCAAGTGCCGGACGGTATAAATACACCCTACAAATCAGAAGTCACTTACCTAAGCTAGGTTTATAAAAGCATCTCTTAAACAGCACTTTAAGCATCTCTTAAACAGCACTTACTCCTGGGAACTAGCGTCTCCAACACATCTGGCAGTATTAAAAATCAATGCTATTGAGGACGAATAACATGCACATACCATAGCTGCACCAGTGTATATGTGTGTATGAATGTTGTAAAGTGATGACACAAGTTATACTCACTTGGACCCAATACATCCTGTAGCTCAATGATTTGGCCTGTTCGTAGTCTGCCACTATTCGCAACCCACTGCAAACAACAACACAATCGTTGAATAATTAATTAAATACTTAAAATACACCTGTCAACAGTACTGAGTTAAGTTGCCAAGTAGCACAGCTATCCTATTTTTTTTTTATTTTCTTTTAGCTTTCTCTTTTATTTTTTTATTTTGTATATATTGAGTTAGATATAAAGTCTGATCCTGTGATAACAAGCCTTGGCTAGCAAGTGAGTTTAACGGTTAAGAAGAATATATAGCAGAAACAGGTGGGTGTCTCCTCAGATACAAATTCGAATTTTCCTTCAAGTAGACTTTTCTTTTACATTTTTTCCCCTCAAATTACCAAAGTCAAATTTTAGGTTAGGATGTGTGTTACCAGAAAAGAGATGAATTGAGTAACTAAATAGTACTTATATGAAGATATAGAAATTCTGTGTGAAGCTTAAATAAAAGCTTTTCTCTCTTTTTTTTTCTTATTCTTCTTTCTATATTCAGTGAAAAATGAAAACATGAAAATGAGGCCATCTCTGTCCCAACCCCCCCCCCCCATCCATTGGTCGGGGAGGAATGATAGAGGATTTCCATGGGATGTAGCAGCAAGAGGAGGAGTAGCTAGGACATTAAAACAGAAAATCAAGGATTTAGAGACAATGGTTATAATCCTTGATGAACAAATTTGGAGTATGGATGGAGATTTTGAAGGAGAATGAAACACTCAGAGAGGAAATAAGACGTTTGGAGGAAGCAAATAAAGCACAAGGACAAGAGAGAAAATAACTAGAAAAACGAACAACGAAGCTGGAAGGGGAAATGAGTGAACTAGAAACCAGAATTTCTAAACAAGAAGATAACAAACAGCTGAATGACAACCTAAATGAATTAAATGTTAGTTCATTGCTCTCTTCTGAGAGAGATGAGATTGCAGCTTAGAATGTCCAGATTAAGGAAAATATCAAACAGTTTAGAAAATAGTTCCAGGAGCTGAATACGGAACATGTTACCATGAAAACTTCCTTTGCTGATGCACTAAAGGGGAAAGTGGCAGTAAAAGAGGCTGTGGAGGTGGTGGCACTGGAAAACATACAAACAGTTGGCTATAAAGAGACAGTAATAGAAAAAATTAAAGACATTGTGATGGAAAGGGAAAATCCACGGATTAAACAGGCACTTGATAGAGAGAAGACAGTGGTAATCTCAGCCATAAGCGAATCCCAGGAGCCAACATGACAGGAGAGACTTGAAGAAAATAAAGCTAGGGTTGTAGACCTGATAAGAAAGCTTGGAGTAGTTTGTGGTCCTGAGGATATGGTAAACATTCACCTACTAGGTAAATATTCGAGGGAGGGAAAGCAGAGACCAACAAAAGTAACTTTTGAGAAAGGGGACATATGTAGAGAAATATTGATGAGAAAAAAAAGTCTAAAAGACCTTCAAGAATTCAAAGAAGTTTTCATTACATGATATAGAACACAGGAAGAGATTTAACAGATCAAAAACTTGTTGCAAGAGGCTAGAAGGTTAAATGAGGAAAGAAATGAAGAAGAGAAGAAAAATTTTCATTTCAGAGTTCTTCCAGACAAAGGGGAGATAAAGAGTAACAAGAGAGAAGATGTAGGAATTTGACTAAGGGAGATTTTAATCATAAAGAGATAGATTGGATATATCTTGACCCACACAGTGGTGAGGACTCATTTGGGGCAAGATTCCTAGATTGCGTACAAGGGAATTTCCTAAACCAACATGTACTGGAGCCAACGAGGGCCAGGGGTGATGATGAGCTATCACTACTTGATATAGTATTCACAGATAACGTGTTGGATATTGAAAGAATTGAGTATAAACCACCACTTGGAAAGAGTGACCACTGTGTGTTGTTGATGGAGTAAATAATTGAAAATGTCCTGCCGGAGAGTAGAGGCATGGAGGACATGGAGGAAATATCCGAAAGGAGATTACATCAAAATGAAAGAGCTTTTTGCAGTTATTGACTGGAGAACCTTATTTTACAACAAATCTGTACAAGAAATGTACAACATCGTTTGTGAGAAATATGGGAAGATAGTAGATTGCCGGATATCTGTCACCAAAGTAGGCGTAATTCACGCCAGAGAGAAATGGTTTGATAATGAGTGTAAAAGAGTTAAGGAGTGGAGAGAAATGCTGGAAAAGGTATAGGAAGAGAAAAAACATAAATGCCTGGCAAACCTATGAAAGAGTAAGAAATGATTACCTAAGTAAAAGAAGAGAGGCAGAGAGAGACTATGAGAGGGACATCACCAGGAAGGTTACAGAAAATTCCAAGCTTTTCCACAATTTTATCAAAGGAAAACTGAAGGTAAAAGAACATGTTTTAAGGCTAAAGAGAGCGGGTGAAAGCATGACTGAGACGGATGAGGAGATCTGCAGAGAAATGAACAAGGAGTTTCAGTCAGTATTTACAGTAGAAAATACCCCACCCCCTCAGATTACAGAGATAGAAGCTCATGGGCCGGTATTAGAGAACATCAGCTTTTCAGCCACAGAGGTATGCAAAGCGCTGATGGAGTTAGATGTCAAAGCTACAGGTCCTGATGATATATCCTTTCATGTACTTAATAAAATGTGCAAACTCAATATCAGTGGCATTAAGTATCATATTTAAAAAGGCACTGGAGTCAGGGGAGATTCCAAGATCTGGAAACAAGCGAATGTGATACCTATCTTCAAAAAGGGAAGGAGGGATAAGGCTCTTATCTATAGACCAGGTTCCTTGAACAGCATAGTTTGCAAAGTTATTGAGAAACTATTAAGGAAACATATCTCTCTTCACTTGGAATCTTTCAACTTTTTGTCAGTGAGACAACATGGCATTAGAGACGGAAGATCAACAGTAACAAACTTATTAGAATTTTATGATGAGGTAAGCAGAATCTTACAGGAAAGAGAGGGCTGGGAAGATTGCATATTCCTAGACTTCCAGAAAGATTTGACACTGTTCCACATGGGAAACTTATTATGAAGTTGCAAGCAATGGCTAGAATAGGTGGAAATGTCTTGGAATGGATAAAAACTTACTTAGAAGGAAAGGAACAGAGGGTTAGAATAAGACACTCAGTGTGTGAATGGAAAAGAGTTAGTAGTGGAGTTCCACAGGGTTCAGTTTTAGGGCCACTTTTGTTCCTTGTATATGTAAATGACCTACCAGAGTCTGTAAATTAATTCATGAATATGTTTGCAGATGATGCAAAGATTGTGAGGAAAGTAAGAAAACAGAACTATGGCATAGAACTTCAGGAAGATCTAAATAGTCTGCATGAGTGGTCAGAAAAGTGGCTAATGAAATTCAATACTTCAAAATGTAAGGTAATGAGAATGGGTACAAGTGCAAGAAGGCCCAAGCTTGACTACTCGGTGGCAGGAGTACAACTTCAAGAGACAGAAAATGAGAGAGATCTAGGAGTAAACATACTGGCAGCTTTGCCTCCAGAAATACATATAATTGGCATAGTAAGGGCAGCATATGCTTTCTTATCAAATGTAAGGATAACCTTCAGGCACATGGACAAGGAAATGTTCAGAAATATTTATGTAATCTATGTGAGGCCAAAACTCGAATATGCAACCCCCTTTTGGAATTTGCACTTGAAAGAGCACGTAGCTAAGCTTGAAAAAGTTCAAAAACATGCCATGAAACTGGTGCCAGAAATACGCAATCTCAGTTATGATGAGAGGCTGAGGGAATTAGACTTACCATCACTCGAATCTAGAAGATTGAGGGGAGATAGGGTAACAGCCTTTAAATTCTTTCATGGTTATGATAGAGTGGATAGGGATCGATATTTTGATATGGCTGGCTCTAGAACTAGAGGTCATAGTTTGAAGCTTGGTAAGAAAAATTCTCTGCAGGAAGTAAGGAAATACTTTTTCAGTGTAAGAGTAGTTGATAATTGGAATTCGCTAAGCGAGGAGGAGGTAGTTAATGCTATCTCAATCCATAGTTTTAAGGACAGGTATGATAAGTATCACTAAGTCTAAAATGGAACCGATCAGGAGACTAGAAGATACGAGCTTTGGGCTCTTTCCCGTAAACAAAGTTAGGTAATCACAAGAGTATTGTGAGTAAAAAACTTATATTTGTTGTATGACGAGACTGTCCAATATATTAAAGGAAAAAAATTGAGAACATTTTTGTGAGGGGAAAGAGAAGAACTGTCCTGTTCTGCCTTGAAGGAAATTTAGAAGAGTTGCCAAAGGTGAAGCCATCACATCACATTACCTAATTTTTTGTGTAAATTGGGGAGAGCTATTAAGCCGTTCACCTGATCCTGTGGTTCCATATATTGTTAAAATCAGTGTCCTTCCCATTTATATTAATTTGATAGCTAGTTTGATACACGAAATAAATGAATAATTAAATAAATACCAAAAATACACCTGTCAACAGTACTGAGTTAAGCTGCCAAGTAGTACAGCTGTATTACTTTCTTCATTTTTTTTCTTTTCTTTTAGCTTTGTCTTTTACTATTTTTTTTATTTCGTATATATATTGAGTTAAATGTAAAGTCTGATCCTGCGATAACATATCTTGGTTAGCAAGTGAGTTTATCAGTTAAGAATATATATAGCAGAAACAGGTGGGTGTCTCCTCAGACACAAATTCGAATTTTCCTTCAGGTTTGACTTTTGTTTTTGTTGTATTTTTTCTTTTTCTTTTTATCCTCAAATTACTATAGTCAAATTTTTAAGTTACGATGTGTGTTACCAGAAAAGAGATAAAGTGAGTCACTAAATAGCACTTATATGGAGATATAAAAATTGTGTGTGAAGCTTAAATAAAAACAATTTTCTTTTTTTTTCTCTCTTTCTCTTCTTCTTTCTATATTCTGTGAGAGGGAGAACATAAAAATGAGGCCATCTCTGTCCCAAACCTCTCCCACCCATGGGTCGGGAGGAGGGGTAGCTATTAGGAGACTAAAACAGAAAATCAAGGATTAAGAGGCGATAGTTATAAGCCTTGATGATAAAATTTGGAATATATAAAGCACAAGGGCAGGAGAGAAAGGAACTAGAAAAAAGTATAAAGAAGCTGGAAGGGGAAAAGAGTGAACTAGAAACCAGAATTTCTAAACAAAAAGATAAAAACAAACAGCTGAATGACAACCTAAATGAATTAAATGTTAGTTCACTGCTCTCTTCTGAGAGAGACAATATTGCAGCTTGGAATGTCCAGATTAAGGAAAACATTGAACAGTTTTGAAAAGAGTTCCAGGAGCTGAATATGGAAAATGATGCCATGAAAACTTCCTTTGCTAAGGAAATATTGTTGAGAAAAAAATCTCTATAAGACCTTCAAGAATTCAAAGAAGTGTTCATTAGACGATATAGAACACAGGAAGAGATGGGAAAGATCAAAAACTTGTTGGAAAAGGCAAGGTTAAATAAGGAAAGAAATGAAGAAGAGAAGAAAAATTTTCATTTCAGAGTTCTTCTAGACAAAGGGGAGATAAAGAAGATAATTGTTCCATACTCCAAAACAGGAATTCATTTAAAATCGTGAGAAAAAGTGGAGGTTTTATTACTCAAACTTAGATGTCCGACATGGCGTGTTCTACTCCAGTGAAAACAACAAAACAATAGCGCAATGCAAAGCGCACGAATTAATCAGCTCAAAAGTTATACATAACATTCCTCCCTCCAAGAAAAGACATACAAAACTTATCAAAAATGGATCAGAAAAATATCAACATACAACAATCATTATACAGAAATATCAATAGATTATGGCAACAAAAGACATTACAAATTTAATTTTTCTGGTGGCTTAATAATTCTCTTTGATCTCTGTAATACTGGAGATGGTGATACAATGTTTATCATTCACACCACACCTTTCAGTTTCTGAGACTGTGTCTTCAGACTCAATACAATTACTATCAGGTTGAACTGAAACATCACACTTTTGTGAAGATACTTCAACATCATTAGTGGAACTAGAGGCATAGGAATAATTACTTACATTCGAAGAACCTAAAGGCATTGGAGACTCTCTAGGTGTCTTAATACAAGTACCAGTAAATCTAGGCATAAGCTGATCATGATGCCCCTTCCATGATATATTACCAAAATCATGAACTTGCACCAAATAATTTCTTACACCAAGCACTTCAATAATTTTACCTTCAATTCAAGACTCTCCCTTCCCAAAATTTTTAGCAAAAACTGCATCACCAACATTGTACATATTTGTTCCTTCAGAGAAAACTTTTTTTGACAATTTTTCCAGGTCTCTGTCTTTGTTAGGGGAACATTTTACAGATACTAAAGTTGTTTTAAAACATCTTCCAAATAGTAACTCTGCTGGTGATTTACCTATACCACTATGCATACTCTTTCTATAATTGTACAAAAATCTACAGATTCTAGTATTCAGTGATCCACTGTTGAATTTACTTAAGCCCTCTTTTAAAGTTCGAACTGCTCTTTCCGCCAACCCATTAGATGATGGATTGTATGGGGCAGGAGTTAAATGTTGAATACCATTTTTCTTATAAAAAGCTTTAATTTCCTCGGACACAAAATATGGAGCATTATCCGAGACAACAATGTCTGGAATACCAAAATTAGAAAATGTTTTTCTAAGCAATTCAATGGTAACACTTGAAGTCATTGAACTAGTAACTTGAACATCTAGAAACTTAGAATATGCATCTACAATTACAAGAAAATATTTGTTATTTATGGGTCCAGCATAGTCAATGTGAAGTCTTGACCATGCCTTATCAGGGGTAGACCATGACAACACAGGAGCTTGGTTTGGTTGAAAATTTTTAAAACAAACTGGACAATTCTTTGTAATTTCAGAAATATCTTGGTCAATTTTAGGCCACCAAACCCAATTCCTAGCTTCTGCTTTCATCACATTTATCCCATTATGACCACTATGTAAGTGCTCAAGTATTTTACATCTTAAGCTGGTAGGTATTACAATTCTGTTTCTGTACAAAATTACATTGTCATATAAACTAAGATCAGATTTAACAGAACCATATTCATGTACTCTCAAATCATTTGTAGACCAACCAAATCTTATATTATGCATGAGTTGACCCAAAACCTCATCTTTCTGAGTACAATTTCTGATTTTTGAAAAAGAAATATCTTCAAAATCTAAAGCTTCAACTAACTTAATGTATTCATTTGGAGTCATGGATTTATGATCATCATCAATAGGCAACCTGCTAAGGGCATCAGCCACAACATTTTCTTTACCCACTTTGTAAGTAAGCTCAAAATCATATTGAGAGAGAAACAGTGCCCAACGCTGAATACGAGCATTGGCATTAGTAGGAATATGACGCCCTTTGCCAAATAAACCTAAAAGTGGTTTATGGTCGGTCCTTGCTTCAAATTGTCTTCCAAGTAAAAAATATCTAAAGCGATTCAACCCAAAAACTAAGGCAAGCCCTTCTCGGTCAATTTGAGCATAGTTCTGTTCAGCTGATGTCAGTTTTTACTAGCAAAATAAACTGGTAATTCTCTTCCATCAATTTTTTGCAACAATACACATCCTACACCAATAGGAGACGCATCCACTTCAACAACTAGTGGACTATTACCATCATAATTAGCCAAAAGGGGACCTTTTGATAAATCCGATTTTACAATTTCAAAAGCTTTGTTTTCAAGTTCAGACCATTTAAAAACTTTATTCTTTTTTAGCAATTCATACAAGGGGGCCAGCTTGGAAGAAAAATTCTTAATGAATTTACAATAATATGTCAACATTCCAATAAAAGATTGCAACAGAAGTAGGGGGTGGAGAATCTAGAATAGCTTTGACCTTCTTAGGGGAAGGTTTGATTCCTTCACCTGAGATACAAAATCCAAGATATTCTAAAGAAGAAACCTTAACAGCACATTTTTTCTTGTTAATCTGAACATTATGCTCTTGCAAAATTTTTAACACTTCAATAAACCTAAAATCATGCTGCTCTTCAGATTCACCACTTACAATAATGTCATCCAAATAAGCATCAACTCCCTCTACATCTTTCAACAGGTTAGCCATAAATCTCTGAAATATAGCGGGTGAAGAAGAAAGACCAAAAGGTAATCTTTTGTACTTAAACAAACCTTTATGTGTATTTACTACTAAATACTTTTGGCTTTCTTCACTCACAGAAATCTGTAAATATGCATTTTTTAAATCAATAGTAGAAAAAATCTTTCCCTTACCAATAGATGCTAACAACTCATCTGTTTTAGGTAATGGATATTGGTCACATGATATACATTTATTCAATTCTTTAAAATCTCCACAGATACGTACAGACTCCTTATCCGATTTCAACACAGTAACAATGGGGGCAGCCCACTCACTATGGTTAACAGGCTCAACTATATCATCTACAATCAGTTTATTTAAAGCATCTTCAACTAAAGGTTTATAGTGAATTGGAACTGATCTGTGTTTTCTGAATTTTGGAACTACATCACTCTTAACATGAATGTGAGCTGTAATATCTGAAATGGGTTTATTAGGATTAACTTCATAATCATTCAACAATTCTACCACAGAACCATTGACTTTAGAAATTTTAGAAGAATCATTAATACCAGACAAATAAATACCTATTTTTGGCATCAAATCTTTGCCACATAAGTTAGAATTATGATTCCCTACAACATAAAATGTCTGTTTCACTTGCAGAGAATTATAGTAAACATCCACTCCAACTTTACCCAAAACATTTATTTTGAGATCATCATAAGCATTTAACATTTTATTACAATCTACAATGGACAATCCCAATTTATGAACCCAATCTTTAGTCAAGGTACTCACAGCAGCACCTGTATCCACCTCAAAAGGTACAAACTTACCATTAACCAAAATATTCACTTCATCTTTACCAATAGCATTGACATTTTTTACTGACAACAGTCTTTCTTCATCAGTATCACTGGAAACTGCTACCTTGTCTACTGCTTTAACTTTAACCTTATGTTTTTTCTCAGAAGCCTTATTAAAACTTTCTTTTACTGGCTTTTGCTTCACATTACCTTTGACATCTTTTGAAGCCTTCCAACAAACTTGTTTTAAATGTCCTTTCTTACCACATAAATTACATGTTAAATTCTTAAAGCGACATTTTGCACTATCATGAGGGTAACCACAGTGTTTACAAGAAACTGACTTACTCATGGGACCATTGGTTGGGGTTTTAACCTTTTGAACAACACCAGCCTTTTCAGAAACATAAGCTTGTTCAAAATTCAAAACTCTCTCAACTATTTGGATAGAAGACATAACCTTCAAATTTAAATTTTCAGCAACCAGATTTGAAAAATAAACCTCATTTTCAAGAGCCATAAACAACTGATCCCGCACACGAGAATCAAAGTTGCTACCAAAATCACAGTCTTTGGCTAGACACTTCAGGTCTGCATACAAATCTTTTAATGTCTCACCTCCTTTTTTCCTCCTTTGTTGAAAAGCCAATAAACTTCTATGATAACTAGGCTTTACATCATAATGTGCCTTAAGTAATTTGCATAAATCCTCATACGACTTAGTATGTGGTAAATCTGGGGCACAAATGTTTCCTAAAATAGCATAAACTTCAGTACCAATAGAAACCAGAAGTAAATTTTTTTTACTATTTGCCTCAGTTATTTCCAAATTTAAAAAATTTGCTTCCAACAAACTTAACCACAATTCAAAAGAAATCTTTGAAGGATTAAAATGATCAATGTTCACTCTGCGGTTAGCCCTATTTTCATTTTCTTGAGGCATGATTATAGGCTAAGTCACTGGGTGAACTGGTAATAATCTCAAAATACACAACATGCAATCATGGCACAGACAGAATAGGCTAAATATTATAGCACTGACAACATAAGCTAAACATCATAGAACTAGGCTAGGCCTATATGCAATTTGTTTTACTCCACTCCTCAAAGCACTGGGGTTAAGCACCATATGCTTACGGTAGGCTATGATCAATCAAGGCTACCGTCCACAAAACACTGGAAACAAGGTTACCGATAAACACAATTGGCCTACCATAGGCTATCATCAATCTAGGGTACACCTTGGAAAATAATCACTATAGCTTTCCAATCTTGAAAAAATCGTCAGCATTAGGCTTAAACAGTTATAATACGGCATCTATGAAGGCTCCAATGCTAACTGCAAAACTTGATCAAAACAGCCTATGGAGGACGGCCACGGGAACGAAAATCTCGGAAGTCAGAAGCTTACCCAATTTACCGGCTACCTCAAAACTGCAAAAACTTCGCTTAAATACTGCAAACCAGAAGTTCCTTTTGCTACTGCATTGGTCCTTTGTACCTCGTCGCCATTTGTTCCATACTCCAAAACAGGAATTCATTTAAAATCGTGAGAAAAAGTGGAGGTTTTATTACTCAAACTTAGATGTCCGACATGGCGTGTTCTACTCCAGTGAAAACAACAAAACAATAGCGCAATGCAAAGCGCACGAATTAATCAGCTCAAAAGTTATACATAACAATAATGACAGAAGATCAGGGGACGGGGCCTCATTAAGATTGTTATACACAAATGCTGATGGATTAGCTGGTAAGGCAGTAGAATTAAAAGATAGGGTTCACAACAGTAAGGCAGATAAAGTAGCAATTACAGAGAGTAAGTTGAGTGAGGACATAAACAGTGTCACAGTTCTTCCTCAGGGCTTCAGAATATTAAGGGTTGAAAGATCTGAGAGGACTGGTGGAGGGATAGCACTGCTCATAAGTGAAAGGATTCAAGTTGAAGAAATAAACTTGGCTATAGAAAGTGAGTTCAAGGAATTTCTTGTTGCTCGCATAAATACTGGGTCAGAGAGCATTATAATAACTGTTGTACATAACCCACCAAGGAACCAGAATAGGCTAGAAGTTTATGAGGAAAGTCATATAGGTACTATTGAAGTCATAAACTCAGTTGTTAACATGGCACGGGAGAGAAAATGTAGGATTTTGATTATGGGAGACTTTAATCATAAAGAGATAGACTGGATAAATCTTGACCCACACAGTGGTGAGGACTTCATTCGGGGCAAGATTCCTAGATTGCGTACAAGGGAATTTCCTACACCAACATGTAATGGAACCAACGAGGGCCAGGGGTGGGGATGAGCCATCACTACTTGATCTAGTGTTCACAGATAATGTGTTGGATATTGAAAAAATTGAGTATGAACCACCAATTGGAAAGAGTGACCACTGTGTGTTGTTGATGGAGTATATCATTGAAGATATTCTTCCTGAGAGTAGAGGCACTGAGGACATGAGGAGGAACTATCCGAAAGGAGATTACATCAAAATGAATGAGCTTTTTAGCAGTTATTGACTGGAGAACCTTATTTTACAACAAATCTGTACAAGAAATGTATGACATCTTTTGTGAGAAATATGGGAAGATAGTAGATTGCTGCATACCTGTCACCAAAGTAGGTGTAATTCATGCCAGAGAGAAATGGTTCGATAA
>JAXCGZ010006829.1:17500-24862 GCA_037179515.1 Halocaridina rubra | reverse complement strand
TGGAATGGAATAATAATCATTTGCAGTGGGGAAGACAAAGTGCATTTATAAGAGCCTCGTACCTTTCTTTATCCTCTTCCAATAACGCCAGGCCAAAACGGGAACATCCACATAAGCTTTCACATAAACATCCTCACACACAATAGAGCAGTGTTCCGGCAATAACATCAAGAAGACACAAGAGCCTCCAAAAAATAAAAAGACAAGAGATTAAAAAATGGACATATTGGGAAAAACTTTATAACATTTTATAAAAGACGATGTTATAAGAAAATAATAATGTACTTAAGAGTGCGCTGCTGAAGTGAACTTAATATATTTTTTTTTTTTACAATATCATAACTGAAGAAAAATGTGAGGTCAAAGGAAATTTGACATACAAAAATTTATTTCACTCAACAGGAATAAGGAAAAAAAGATTGTAAGGAAAGAAAAATGTAACGAGATACTGAAAGTGGACTTTGGGATAAATTCCCCTGAGGGGATATATATAAAAAAATAGACAAAATTAAGATAAATGAAACATATGAGACCAAAAAAAAAATGAGTTGGAATTATTTGAAACACGAAAAAGGACTATAGAAACGGCTTAAAATCAGAGAGGAAACGTTTCAAAATGTGGACATTTCATAGGAACGAGATCATGTTGAAAGACAAAGGAAGCAAAATAGAAAAAAAAATGGTGGACACGTAGGAACAAATACAAAAGAGGACAATAGACAATATATAATAATCAGGAAGACAGAGGGTAACGATGCTGGGTACCTGGAAATACCAAAACCAACTTACTTGAAGGGTGAAAAAAACTGAAACAGAACTGTTGACATGCGAAATATCTTAATACAAGCACACAGAAGCGATAAATAAGTAGATCTCTTTTTAATTTTTATTTGGATCGAATACATTACATAGGTTACGTGTCCCAATAGGTACGCCCAGATCTGCTTAAGATTCATTATTACACTCTTGCTGATAAGAATTTAAGGTATACAATAAAATGTATTTATATTTTGTCTTAGCATAGGGCATGCACAAATAAGAATAAAGCAATTATCATCATGAGCTTCATGTGTACATTCAAAGAAGAATCATAATGTAGATAAACAGGTATAAAGTGAAATAGTGTAATAGTGTAATAATATGATACTATTTAATATATATATATATATATATATATATATATATATATATATATATATATATATATATATATATATATATATATATATATATATATATATATATATATATATATATATATATATATATATATATATATATATATATATATGATAGCAAAAAATAAATATAAAGCGACAAACAGACAAGTGTATAGCTCAAGAGAAGCAGAAGGACCTCACAAAATATGCGAAATAGCATTGATAAATAATAAGTAAATATATTAAAATGTAAAATAATATGAAATTACAAAGAAAGAAGAAAAACAAAGTGGAAATGTCGAAAATTTTACGAAAAAGAAAGTACACGTGGCAGGGATAATAATGAAAGTATACAGGCAAATCGCTAAGAGTTTATGATACTATTTAATATATTTTGCTCATCGTTCCCTGGGAGAAATTACTGACGTTTAATGCCGGTTGTGCAAGTGATCATTTTTAATTAGGTGTTATTATACATAAATTTACATGCGAATCGTTCCACAGGCACTATTATACTTATAAGTAAAGTAATAATTAACAATTACTTTTACAGTAGCGTAGAGCTTCAAAAATATCATTAATAAAAAACAAAATTTATTACATTTATTATATTTGTGAGGAAACCACAGAACTCTAATCAAGTAAACTAAAAAAAAAAAGTCCACAATCCTGTAAACATTTGACTTCCTTGTATTTCAGTACAGAAACGAAGTGCACTTGGATGGGTATTTTCAGTTATTTTTGTTGGTGGCAATAAAAAACCACAGTAGAATTTTTGGGAAATAATAATGCTTTACATAAAATCAAGCTTTCGCTCTCCACCGAAAGAATTTTCAAGATTCCAACGAGCTTTCTTGTTAAATAAGTAAGATTGGAGCTATAAACGATTGCATCATTAATGGTCGAAGCAGGTAAGCAGAAGAGATTTTGTAGAGAAGGGAAGTGATTAATTTGTGTACATGAGACAGGATGGAGAGGTGACGAGGCAAAAGAGATGGGTATAGTGCTTATAAAAAGTTGTATAGGTGAGCTGACCATAGAGGACGAAGGGAAGCAGTAATTGTTCTTAGCAAGGAAATGATAGAATACCTAGTGGAAATTGAAAAGAAAAGTTGCAGAATAATCAAAGTAAAACATTGTTGCGTGGGACGTGTTCTTAATACAGTAAGTGCTAACGCACCTTATATTTGGTACGATTAATATAAAATTGCAGTCTTTAGAGAAAGGGGGGCAAGCCAGCCTCAACTTGGTGCCGGTCCCAAGCCCGGGTAGATGGGGAGGGTTGGCGGCAGGAAGGGCATCCGACCATAAAAATTTTGCCAAAACCAAAATATGGCCAGTACAGATAACTGGCCAGAAACATCGACCCCACATAAAAGTGGGAAAAGATGTAGACGAAGAAGAAGAAGAAGAAGAGAGAGATGGATGAAATTAATGACCTCAACCCAAGTGGAAGAAAGACTGATTCGCAGGGGTGATCTGAATGGGCACATTGAAGGTATTCGTGAAAAAATCAGTAGGATCCTTGGAAAATGTGAAGGTGGAAAACGAATGGTGGACTTTGCAGTAGCAATTGACATACCATCAAACAGCATTTTCTTTACGAGTTACAACTATGCAACATACAATAGTGGATGGACAAGAACACAGATAGAATTTTGTTATTTAGAAGGAGTCAGGTAAGAGAAGTAAAAATTTGCAATATAATATGAGGAGGAAGTGTTAGTACTGATCACAGATTAGGGGTGTCAAATTTCTTGCTAAGATGAGTTGGACAGGGATAGATGATAGTTCAACAAAAGATTAAACAACATTTTCTTTACGAGTTACAACTATGCAACATACAATAGTGGATGGACAAGAACACAGATAGAATTCTGTTATTTAGAAGGAGCCAGCTAAGAGAAGTAAAAATTTGCAATATAATATGCGGGGGAAGTGTTAGTACTGAACACAGACTAGGGGTGTCAAATTTCTTGCTAAGATGAGTTGGACAGGGATAGATGATAGTTCAACAAAATATTAAATGGTGGAAACTGTTGGAAGACCTAGAGGCCGAAAACAGGTTCATTGAATTGATCCTTGGTAACATCACATCAAAAGAAGAATGATCGGAATAGACCTCAGGCAGAGGACCACTAAATGGCGAAGAGTCCGGACGGTGGAGCCATAATATGCAGGCAATGAATAAAAGTAAGGAAGCAAAGATAGCCTAGACAGAAATGATTCGGTGGAAAATATATTGACTAGAAAAAAGGATATATATATATATATATATATATATATATATATATATATATATATATATATATATATATATATATATATATATATATATATATATATATATATATATATATATATATTAGAAAAAATTGATATAAAGCGACAGAACATTAAACAGATCCAAGACAAGAATGGAAGACTGGAAGAATTCTGTCAAAGGGGGGAAAGTATAAGAATCAGATAGATGGAATATTTTGAGGAAATATTACATGAAGAAAATCCCACAAGAATACTGGATGACAACCCTCAGGAAAGGGAAGTTCTACCTATCAGTGAAGAGGTTAAGAAAGCACCTCGAAAGCTAGAAAGTGGGAAAAGAGGACCTGATGGTATATCGGCCGAAGTTTGGAAGTGTTTGGAGAGGAGGGGATAGACATATTGTTGGAATTGATGTGCAAGAGCTATTAATGTCAGACAGCTGGAGGAACAGTCAAGTGGTCCCGATCTACAGAGGGAAGGACGAAATACGATAATGAAATAATTACCGTTGCATAAAACTCATATCACGTACAATGAAGATATATGGAAGAATTAGAGAAGAGAGAATAAAGATGAAAAACACAATAAGAGCGAGGCAAGTTGTTTTATCCCAGTTAAAGGCTCAGTGGATGCATGCTATGCAATGAGGCAAACAATGGAGAAACAGAAAGTTAAGCCTAGTATTTACTGATATAAAGGAGACGGTGTATGATTGGGCACCAAGGCAGGGAGAATGGAGATATATGAGGTAGAAGGGAGGCACTGAGAAGTATGTTAGAATGGTACAGTATATGTATGTAGACGAAACCACGCAGGTATAATAGCTCAGTTAGTATTGCTGAAGAGCCTAAAGTGAGAGATTGGTTTCGGTCCCTACATATTTGATCATGTGATAAACGTCATAACATCAGATGTCAGAGAAGAGGTCCCTTGGAGTGCACAGTTCGGTGATAACATCATACTGATAAACGTTACCAGAGAAGTAGACGAGTGGAAGCTGGAAAGGTGGAGAGAAGCACTTGAAGATCGAAGTTTGAAAATATGAAAGGTACATAAAATATATCAATGGAGGGGGGAAAGGGTAGACAAGGTTGAGTGAGACTGGGCCTGGAAGACATCAAGATGGTTGAATCTTTTAAATTCCTTGTATCAAAAGTGAATGAATAGGGGAATATGGACCCTGAATATAATCACAGAATACATTGTGCTTAGATAAATTGGAGAAAGTCATCGGGAATTTTGTGCAACAAGAGCGTTAGAATATGGGTGAAGAGATAGTATTACAAAGGTGTATTGAAACAATGGGGTCGACACGTGACCAATAAAGAAGGATCAAGCGAGAAAATTGGAAGTGGAGGAGACGAGGATGTTGTGGAGTCACAAAATTAGAGTAGAAATGATGACATCACGGGGTCACTTAAAGTAGCGGAAGTTTCAAAGGCAGTACAAGAAAGAGGATTACAGCGGTTTGGCCATGTAATGCGAAGATGAAAATATAATGTGTGTAAGGGGGAGGGGTATGACTATGGAAGTTGAAAGGAGAAGAGGAAGAGGAGGGCAGAAGGACTATAAAGGATCAAGCTACGCGAGACAGGAAAGCTGCAAAAGGCTAGCAAAACACAGTGACCCTATATAGATATGGGCTGAAGCTTAAGGAAAAGAATATTATTATTATTATTATTATTATTATTATTATTATTATTATTATTATTATTATTATTATTATTATTATTATTATTATTATTATTATTATAAGACTACAAAGGCAAGAAATTGACATTGAAAAATCAAAAGACAACCTACTCTTTAGGACCTCATAAAACAGAAATGTCTTATACTATAAATCTATTCGTGTATATATATATATATATATATATATATATATATATATATATATATATATATATATATATATATATATATATATATATATATATATATGCATGCATGCATGCATGCATGCATGCATGCATACATACATACATACATACATACATACATACATACATACATACATACATACATACATACATACATACATACATACATACATACATACATACATACATACATACATACATACATACATACATACATACATACATACATACATACATACATACATACATACATACATACATACATACATACATACATACATACATACATACATACATACATACATACATACATACATACATACATACATACATACATACATACATACATACATACATACATACATACATACATACATACATACATATATATATATATATATATATATATATATATATATATATATATATATATATATATATATATATATAAGCCGACTGGGAAAGTTCGCAAAGAAGAACAAAATTTGAAACAGTCTTTGGGAGTTGCTATTCTCATACTTCAATGATAAGTATGAAGTATACAAAAAGGACATCGATATTCTGACAACATGAAGAAAATCTACTATTCTGATCTTCACTTATGTAGATCTGACTGCTAAATATGAAAAAAAAAACATGTTAAATTGAGAAACAGATCACCGGGCCCAAATATAAAGAAAAAGAAGCAAAAGTATTCTAGAAAAGCAAGTAGGTGAATGAGGTGATATTCTCTTACCTGAAGGACAGGGTACTTTAATCTAAGGAGAATTAAAACGCCAACTATCATTTACCCGTAAAAGAGGAGGGCATGTAAAGCGTCCATAGTGTATCCCGGGAACGGTCGTTAGCGATTATTGAATAGGGCAATAACCATGCTTGTTTTGGAGGCTGAGTGGCGTGAAAATCACCTCCAGCATCACCATTTACATTATTTTTACTTAAGGCTGTGCTCACAACGACATGGAAATGATGCCATAAGGCTAATGAAGTACAGCCCCAACGACAGTAAAGCGAGGGTATTAAACCTCCCTGACTTACAGAGGCATTAAGACTGGTATGCCCAACAATAACAACACAAGAAGAACGACAACAACAACAGAAATAAACAACTGCAACAGTGACGATGACGACAACAACAACAATAACAACTGCAGCAACAACTAAAAAGGAAAACGACAGCAATAGCAACTACAACAGAAAAGCAATGAACAACAAAAACAACAACAACAACAACAACAACAACAACAACAACAGGCGCGAAGCATGCTTGTATTCATGGGTTAAGACTGATCTTCCAATCCAAAGGACATGAGTTGAGGCCAACTCATTTCGTACTACAAAATGTAAACTATATCCTCAGATCATTGAGGGTGTGGAAGGAATTGTAATTAAACAATCGGCTTTGGTTTTCTAGAACTTATCTGGTATTATGAGTATGCCAATGGGAATAGCAGGCCAGTGATAGAACCATATATATAACATGATATCAGCCTTAAGATTATGTGTGTATATATGAATACATAGTCGGTGATGTACAAAATATGCACCCATTCATAAAGTATATCTCATGGCTATCCTGAGTTATATCGTTGACAATAATATCTGCATATTATTTTTTGCAAAGAAGACACATGTACTAATATAATTACCTTGGCTATGAAAGACATTTTTCCCAGCATTTGTTAACTTTTAATGGATAGAGAGGTGTCTACCTTTTAGTCATCTTGGTAATATGTAGCTATAAAGTTGGTTCGATTTTAGGAAGTGTCAAAATTACAGTTGAAAAACATTACTTTCGTTCTTTGAAAAACATGACTTCCGTTCTTTATCCGGAAATGATATTTTGGCACCTATGGAAGAAGCTCTCCCCAACAATCGTCCTTTTCAAAGAGACTTTTTCTCAGCAGTGCATTATTCAATGGTTATTGATGAAGGTTTGACCTTCGACAGATGGCACAAAGGCCGAGAGCTCTCTTACTTTCATGGAAAAAGCTCCTCCCTAAAAAAGGAAAAATCTGAAGTATGTTCTTATATGACTTACAGTGAATTATACAGTC
>JAXCGZ010006829.1:5000-12500 GCA_037179515.1 Halocaridina rubra | reverse complement strand
AGCAAAATCTTTTATAGTTACCTTTGGATATTCATTCCACCATATATATATACACAATGAGATGCTGGATATGAAGTTTTTTGGCCAGTTTAAAAATAATAATTAAAAAGGTTTTATTTAGATAATGAACTAAGCCTATTGTATAAAACACGTTGTCACTGCTGCCAAACATAACTAGCCTAATTTCCCACACATAATCTATTAGTTTATTTAGTGAGTCTTGGAATAAGAAATACTGTGCATAATTAATACAAAAAAAAATAGGTCAACACCATTAAAATACTTAGTTAAAATAAAGGAATGAAGCTAATTTAACAAACTGTTTAATGATTGGATAATTTTAATAACACTTCAACTTAAACAAACCACATATCTTTATCCAGGGTGAGTGTCTTGTGTAATAGTTGGTTCAATATGGCTTAGACCATTTATAATAATTAATAAACTCATTTAATATGATTATAATAGCCTTACTTATCCAACACTAATTCATTCTAGCTTAACCTAATCTAACCTCAAGGTAAGTATTCGTGCAAATAAATATTTCGCGGATGTCATATTGACTTAAGAAGTTAGAGATAAGTCCAAAAAATTTATTGTGGACTAAATTTGATAAAAGGTTTAGTGTATGTAAGTAAAGAACTTTCACTGAATCCAATACAAGCTAGTGGTAACATCAGTGTGACTGCCTTTTACTGGACAGTTTCTATTTTTTTTTTTAAAGAATGAATATCACAACACACCGTCAACAATTATATTTAACTGGAAAATAACCAAAACAGTTACGTGATTACAAAGTTTCTATATACAAAGGACACACTGAGGGCGAGGGGATTGGGAGAGGAGTAGGGGAAGGGGAGAGGATACAATAGGAAAAATAAATGAAAAAAGAGAAAAAAAAATAGAGAAAGAGAGATGAATGGTAATGGGAACCAATTAGTTAGGAATAAATTGAATTTCAGCTACAAAGGACTTTTAGCACTAGTAATAGGCTGCCGGCCTTCCCAGTTCATTTCCATAATTCATTTACAGGAGAAAGAAAAAAAAAGAAAAAAGCGAATATACAATGGACATGCATCGCCCCATGAAAACATAAAGTATAGGCGAGAAAACCAACGTTTCAAAAACTGAACAATGCATGTTCGCTCCCAAAAATATGACCGAGCTTTGCCCTCACGCACGCACGAACACGCACACTCATACATGCTCAGTGTTTTTATATATATTTACACAAACACACACACACACACACACACACACACACACACACACACACACACACACACACACACACACACACACATAGAAAACACTGTGGACATGCATTGTCTCATGAAAATAAACTTCAGAGAAGAGAAAGGCAAAGCTTTAAAAACTTAGCAAATGCGCGTATGCTGCTGAAAATTTTGCGGAGCATTGAAAGCACACAACCACAAATGCATACAAATGCATATGCACACTGGTCTTATAATTATTTACAAAACAATTAAAAATGCAGATGGATGGAAGCGTAGGGTCAATTAAAACAAAGTAAATGAACGAGCGCTAAGATACATATCATATATATATATATATATATATATATATATATATATATATATATATATATATATATATATATATATATATATATATATATCTTTTCTTGGTGTTAGATTTACGACAACAATTTGCACTCGCGCACACACACACACACACACACACACACACACACACACACACACACACACACACACACACACACACACACCACACACATTGCTTTTATGTTTGTTTATCAAACTTATGCACTACAGTAGTAAAACGTAACAATGATGCGATTATTTTCTGAACCTTAAGGCTGTCATTTGGTGCGTTGATTCTTATTACTGAGAAAGTAGAGAGTGTCCAGACGCCATTACACTTCCTTATTCTGTAATACGATGCCAATAATCGAAAAATTCACAGGAATTTATAGGTAAGAGATCAGGTCAGGAAATTTAATGACCTGTCTCTTGTCTAAATTAATGGTATGAATGGTCCCAATACTGTCATATAATAACCGTTGGTGGGTTCGCTATGCCTGACGAGTTAGGAATTGTTAGAAGCCGACAAGCGCTACTACAGTCTCTTCTGCTGTCTTGCCTCTCGGCTATTCTATACTGCAAGCCTTCGCGCATTCGCAAAGTAACCTAATATTTCAGAAGTATAATAGCCCTCATAATCGCAGAGTTCTCTGCTGAGTCTGTCGTGATAAGGAGGTAGCTGGTGCTACTCATCTCTCCTGTCCTGAAGCTCTGAGAAAAAAGATCTCAATAGAATCGGGATAAGAAAAGGGACAAAAATGGCTATTCTGCATCTGAGATGTGAGTAAACAGACAGATATAGGAAAATACATCAACAGCTTGACGTATTGCTTTTCTTTGCTACGTTTTAATTACTAGTACCTGACGGTTACAAGGTAAGAATGGACAAGCAGTAAATTCCTTTGCTTATATTTATTCTAGAGTACAACACAACTTCGACGCCTCAATGCCCCCACCCTATGACTAACTCAAGTCTCTGATCTATTCGTGCCCCTGGCAAAGTTCTAACTAACTGTCTCTGCCCTGGGTGGCTCTGAAAATACCCCCAGGGGCAGGGCGTGGCTTGACATCCAATTCTGCCAATGAAATCAAGTGACATCTAGTCCTGCCAATCAACGCCAGGTTCAAAGTGGAATCCCGCCTACTTCCGGGGAGGAGCTATTGGGCATCTCTCCAGGGCATGTACTTACGTACGGGCCACATGTTTATGTTTCTTGTGGTTTAGGAAATGGCTAACTTCCTGGCCTTTCCTGCCCTTCTCCCGGTACTCGATGCCAGATCCTAAGTCTCACGGTTCCGGTCATATCTCTCCTTGACACTTTCTACAAACATTGTAATAAAATATCTGTGCCCTCGACCAACCGTTACCCCTCAAGATTTGTTACAAGTTTCAGATTCTGGCTTCAGCATGACGGACTGGCTTCAGCATGACGGAAGTCATGCGACATCCCTCCCAACCAAAACTGAAATATCTCTTATTTCAGTCGAAGCATGGGCTAATTTTCCGAGAGCTCTCGGACATATCCTAGCTAACATTAGTTTACAATAGAAATGGGGCCGAATTATTTAAGCTATTTTCTAAGAATTCCTATTTCTATGAATCCTATACAAATTACACAAACATAACATATATAGAGTACTTTTACAGACAACTAGAGCATGCAGGGTCTATTTCCTTGTTGGAAATCTGTAATACAAACATATTCTTATATTTAAACAACCATAACTTTAAACAATATAATTCCAGTGTGAAACTAATATCAAACATTAATTAAGATCGAAAGCCAGTTTAAATCAAAACATTAATTCATCTACTTCTCTCGTTTCTTTAAAAGACTAAATTGAGTTAATTACGGTAAAATCATGACTTATGTAGCACATTAGCAAACAAATGAGGTAGAGTATTGGCATGTATACACATTTAAAATGATATAGACCATAACATCAACAGTAATTTCTATAAGAGACCTTACCTTCATAAATTCTATTCCTATCATTATTAGGGGCATTGATTTGTCTTAAAATTAAGCCTTAAAAACTACTCCTGAAACAAAACATGTTTTACTGTGTGTAAAGTCAAAACATTTACTGTCTCTATATGCAATTACTATTCAGAGACCACTTAATATAAAAACTTAATGAACCTAAAGATTAAATCATAATTCAAATAATAATAATGCTAAAACAAAACACTAATATTATTTAAGCAGAAAACAACTTATTAATCTTAGTTCAAATCATACAATTTATCAATGGCACTTATTCAACACTATATCTAAGGGAGACTCTGAGTTTTCGCTTAAAATTATTTTAAAGCTAGCAAAACAAAAAAAATAAACATAAAAATAAAAATATTTTGTCTTTTTTAGCACAAAAGACGGTGGGGACATTTTCTTTCCCATTTTTTCAGTTCTAATACGGGGGTAATTTTAATTAACTAATAAGGGATTTTTTAAATACCCTTCTTTCTGGTTCCGGTTTTACGTCACGGACTCCCTTATCAACCAAGGGCTAGGACGGTTGCCTTCTTGCGAAGGACTTGTTTCGGCAGATGTAATCCTTACGCTGAGTGCATGCCTTTGCTAACCTCAGACCGTGGCGGGGCGCGAACCCTCGACCTGACGCCTCAGAGTCGGAGACGCTACCGACTGAGCCACGGCGACTACAAATACCCTTCTTTCTCTCTTCACTAAAGTTTGGACATGTATAGGGATTATTTTTCTTTCTCGTTTACGTGGCTTCTAAAGGTATTATTAAAATATTTTAAAATATTTCTGTGTTTCTTTTCCTCTCTTTTCACTACAGTTATGACATGTATGGGGATCTCCTTGTTTCTGGGATTTCATCAAGATTACATGGTTTTTTTTTTAAAGTAGTTTAAAACTTTTATTTTTTTTGGACTGTTCTCCCTGTCTTAGGACGACTTTTAATTTCTCTGTCCAGGACGACTTTTAATTTCTCTGACGACTTTTAATTTCTCTGTCCAGGACGACTTTTAATTTCTCTGTCTAGGACGACTTTCGTTTTCTCTGTCCCTTGCTCATGAATTCTTGCTAGGTGCGATTCCACGGTTTCCCTCGGGGATTCTATTTTTTTCACTCCCTCGCTGTCCTTGCTGCAGGCCCAGGTTTGTTGCCATATCTCCGTTACTCGGATAGGCAAAACAAAAAGGACAAGGACTGGGCCCATCCGCTAATCCTTCCAGCCCGGCTTCCTCGTCCCGCCCTCGGCCGATCTTGACTAAGACCACCACGCAGGAGACCTGCAACGTCACAGCGATTCTCTTCCGTACGGCCATCCACACGTACCTTCGAAGCAGATCTCGGGATGAAAATTTGAACCTATGTCACTACTACAGTTACAAGAAAGGTTCCCTATGACTTCTGGGTACCAACAATGGCCATACGTTGGTACTCGGAGGCTATACTTTGCCTCCCCTGCAACTGCAAGTGATTGCAATCTCTATTCAATGGGCAACAGGGACTTGTTCGAGAGGACAAACTAAGGACTTTTAGAACTTGCAGGTCGGGGTTGCCTGGAAACATATTCCATAGGTACCCGTTTTTGTTACAGTTCTTTTTTATTGAAGAAATCTTTAAAATCTTACTTAAAGGATTCCGAAAAGATTATCTAGAGATAACCATGGTTAACCCCTATCATTTTCATGAATTTTAGATTACAATTGAGCCAATTAAAGATAATTGAGATTATTAGAGATTATCCGCCGAGTTCTAAATTTAAAACCAATGATATTTAAGTCATTATAAGACGTCTGTTAAAAAAAGAAAAAAGAAAAAAGAAAAAAAAGATATTTGTGCTTTAATTTCATCAGAGTGTATGTGCTTCGACTCAACCCTCTGATTTATAGCAAGAAAAGAATTGTCATTATAGACGAGGATGTGTATGCCGTTACAGTAAAGTCCTTATCAAGATTAAACAGGAAGGAATGGATTTATGCTTCAACAGTTTTGCAGTTGTACACTAAGTTCTTTTTGCTTTTGTTTTTTTGTTAATGGGGAATAAGAATAGCCCTCTGGCAATAAACGTAAAACTCTATTGATAGTCATTGCTTACGTTTGTTCACTTTCATTTGTTTATTATGTTATTTCTAGAAATACTCTGCGACGATTTTTTATTTTCACTACAAGTTGAAGGACGAAGGCAAGTCTCAGCTGACACTTGGGTAAAAACCGCAACGTATTTCAAGGTCGCTCTCTCTCTCTCTCTCTCTCTCTCTCTCTCTCTCTCTCTCTCTCTCTCTCTCTCTCTCTCTCTCTCCTACCTTTCACTCGACTCTGAAACTGACAGAGGCCTCTCCTGCTGCTAACAGAACGTTGCGTCCGTGATTTTTTCTTTTTTGTTTTTTTTTCCAGCGAAGCTAGGCGATAATTGTGCTTACATTTTATTGCAGTCGATAGATTGTTGCATGCTGCTATTGCATGAATACTGATAAGACATCGGTAGCACCGCCATTTGCATAAAATATTTTAGCCACATGGCGCAACTGTTTAGAGAATAAATAGAACTCCCATTGACAAATTGTGGAGCCAGCAAGTTGCCACTTATGCTATATATATATACATTGATTATGACAGCAGGAATTTAAATATTAAAAGAGACTGTGTTAGAATAAGCATCACTATGAAATATAAGTATAGAACTCTGTTCTTACTTCTGAATATCAGTCTCCATTGTATATATATTGATATTTTTGATTTAGTATATTTATTTTTATTGTTTATTATTCTTATTTTTAGATCATGATTATTAGTAATGTTAATATGTTGACTGATATTGTTGCTATCTCTCAATGGCCTGTTGCTAATTATTATATTTGAAATGAAATCAGCAGTAACCTGATGATTTGTATCTTTTATCTGAATTCATACTTGATGTTACGGTAGCCACCGCTAATAAGAATGTTTCTTTAGTGGCTTTTCTCAGTATTTAATGATTGTTTTATGACTACAGTAAAGTAATGCTATGTATCAGTTACCCAGCTAAGTCCCGAATGGTTGGGAATCCTAATCTGAGGATGTAGGCAAATGTGCACATAAGGAATGTAAGAATGGACAAGCAGTAAATTCCTTTGCTTATATTTATTCTAGAGTACAACACAACTTCGACGCCTCAATGCCCCCACCCTATGACTAACTCAAGTCTCTGATCTATTCGTGCCCCTGGCAAAGTTCTAACTAACTGTCTCTGCCCTGGGTGGCTCTGGAAATACCCCCAGGGGCAGGGCGTGGCTTGACATCCAATTCTGCCAATGAAATCAAGTGACATCTAGTCCTGCCAATCAACGCCAGGTTCAAAGTGGAATCCCGCCTACTTCCGGGGAGGAGCTATTGGGCATCTCTCCAGGGCATGTACTTACGTACGGGCCACATGTTTATGTTTCTTGTGGTTTAGGAAATGGCTAACTTCCTGGCCTTTCCTGCCCTTCTCCCGGTACTCGATGCCAGATCCTAAGTCTCACGGTTCCGGTCATATCTCTCCTTGACACTTTCTACAAACATTGTAATAAAATATCTGTGCCCTCAACCAACCGTTACCCCTCAAGATTTGTTACAAGTTTCAGATTCTGGCTTCAGCATGACGGACTAGCTTCAGCATGACGGAAGTCATGCGACAAGCTAAATACTGATATAAAAAATGCATGTACTTAATATGGTCTGGATAAATCTTTGTTAAACACATACACACACAAGCAGATCAATATATCTATCTGTTTATGTATGTATGTATCTATTTATTTATCTATCCATCTCTATCTATCTATATATATATATATATATATATATATATATATATATATATATATATATATATATATATATATATATATATATATATATATATATATATAGTATCGGTTTCACGTCACGAAGTCCCTTTTCTGCTAAGGGCTAGGACGGTTGCCTTCTGCGAAGGA
>JAXCGZ010006828.1:20000-24904 GCA_037179515.1 Halocaridina rubra | reverse complement strand
ATTACCAAATAAGGACATTACATATGTGAAAACATGAATCAGTCTTTACCCCGACCGGGACTCGAACCTAGGACTTATGATTACTAAGTCAAGGAGCTACCACTACACCACAGAGGGTTAAAAGGAATCCAACCTTATAGCTTATAGCTTAGATATAAGCCATATATATATATATATATATATATTATATATATATATATATATATATATATATATATATATATATATATATACACGCACACACATACACACATTACAAAAAATTTCATGAATTAAATATCAAAACACCTTAATAAAATTTTTACGTATTTGAGCACACAGGTTAATACAATGATATTATCACATATTGAGTAAATGTTCTCTAAGTTGCTTCTTTTTTTTCTGAGCTATTTTTGTTTCATTTATGTCCTCTAGCAGACTGTTCCTTAATTTGAGACCCTTGACAGACAAACGACTTTTTCTGCTATGTTTTTGTTCTTGTTCTTGGAATCACGAGAATTCGTGACTGTCTAGTGTTTCTTTCCAATGAACTGCTAATGGTATTCGGTATTAATCTGCATAACTCATTCCGGTATGACACCTTTTATTAAGGGTATTAATCTGCATGGCCCATTTAGGTATGGCAACTTTTAACTTGAAGGGCGGTTTACACGGTTCAACGGTTCGTCGAAGGCGGTTCGACAGACAAGTGTTTGAAGTGATGTTCGAACGTGTGAACGGGGTATTTGGTTGTCGAACACGGAACGTGTTCGACAATCACCATGAAAAGGTAAATTTTAGTTTGTACTAACATCTATCAATGACAGGAGCGTTAGTTTCATCTCACACATCCCCAAATATAATAGAGAATTTATCTCGTTATGATTCATACCCACTTGAAAATGTTAACAAAGTGGTGATTCTAGTAAAACGCTATCAGTTTATCTAATCATATCTAAGCTACACCTGTAATTCTTATCGCATATAACACGTAAAAATTATCTAAACGTTGACAATACATTTATAACTAAGTATTCGATTAACGTCTCGTCAAGAATTAGAGGTAGGAATGAAAATTATACATGGTGCATTTGTACAAATCATCGAAATATTATGTATAACAATGTTTCAATATCAATATCATTAAACATGACTTAAAAGCCAAAAACAAAAATGAGAAAACGAAAAAGTTCATAAAAAAAAAAAGTTATCACTGTGCATACAATGAAACACATAACTGGTCCTGACCAAACACCAGATTTACAAAAATATTCGACAATCCCTCACAATGCCAAAGTATGACTTGAAAAGCAGAGAAAGTTTATGGCTGGATAACTAAGCTGTTTACTGTTTGTTGAACAGAAGCCTTTACTTGTGCCAAGAGCTAAACTGATGAATGAAGACCTGTTTTGCCTTAAGGCACTGCAGTTCACCACTCAATGGCACCGTTTAATTTCAGCAGAACTTTCTGCTTAAGTAGATATGGTGCGGAAATATTATCCAACTAGTATTGTATATAGTCCTTGCACAGTATGAGTTTATATTACAATTTCCCGTATAAGTATATTGCGGAATCAGTAGCAAAAATAACAAAGACAACAACAAAAACAACAACATTAATAATAATAATAATAATAATAATAATAATAATAATAATAATAATAAATATAATAATAATAATAATAATAAGGATCAACGTCACAAGAACAGTACATTCTGTCACTAACTTCCAAAATATACTTATAATAGACCCAACGATATGGTAATGACCAATTTTCTTTCCTTTTTAAAGAAGAGATAGGCCTATGCTTGCCTCTATTTTGTAGGATGGTAATATTTTAGCTAGGCCTACCATGCATAACAGTGTGAGGAGCTGATGATAATGAACCCCCAGTTTTTGGACAGGTAACTTTACTTTCAAAGGGAACCGCCGTAGCGTAACGGTTGAGTGCTCGATTCGAAAGGAAATGGACCTGCGTTCGAAGCACACGGTAAGGCGATAGGGTAGGGCATCCAAACTTAATTCCCAAACTTCGATCCGCCTGTGTCCACCCCCAATTGAGGACTTATAGTGACAGAAAACAAGTAAAAATTAACTTTTAAAACCCAAACGAGAAAAATTTATATATTGAAAAAAAAACTTATATCATTCAGCAACTCGTTTTCAATCATGGGTGAAGTAACCCAACTTAACCTAACCAAGTACTAGCACCTAATATAAATTATGTAAAAATTTAATGAGAGTTTTTCCTAACTGGTGATGTGAAATTAAGCATTTTACCATTTTATATCAGTAATTATAAACGCAGCTGGGATCAGGTAAAGATTAGTGACCCAGAGAACATTAAATAACCTCGTAAATTGCTAGGTTAGCTTAAGTTAGGTCAGGTCAGGTTAAGTTAGTACAGTATAAATTAGGCATTGCCCTAAACTAATATTTTACATGTTTATTTAATAATACACTGGGGGTCGCTAATCTTTACCTGGGTCAAGATAACTGTCTAAGATTTTAGACGGACTCATGATACAACACACCCAAAAGAACAGAGGAATACAACCTGTAAAAACCAAACAGTAAATTCAAACTCGGGACTCGTTGGATAGGAGATCACACACTAATCTATTGTCTAGATCGGTGGTTCTCAATCTTTTTCACTCCCTTTCCTCTTTCAGGAATTTTCAACAAGGTCGTGCCCCCCCCTCTCTCCGGTTCTACCGCGTCACCCCCCCCCCACACACACACAAATAACGCTGAAAAATAAAACGCGCATAAAGAGAATGCCATTGTTCCGGTTTTACGTCACGGACTCCCTTTTCTACCAAGGGCTAGGACGGTTGCCTTCTCGCGAAGGACTTGTTTTGGCAGATGTAATCTTTACCCTGAGTGCATGCCCTTGCTAACCTCAGACCGTGACGGGGCGCGAACCCTCGACCTGACGCCTCAGAGTCGCGGACACTACCGCTTGAGCCACGGTGACTACATAAAGAGGATGCCATTATTCTATCTTAAATAATAACATGCTAAGAATAAGGGAAAACATAACGCCATGGCCCCTCTTTCATATTTCCCATGGCCTCCAGGTTGAGAACCACTGGTCTAGACACTATTTTACAAAGATAAAAAATCCCAAATTAAAAAGTTTTATTTTCACACCCCCAAAGAGTGAATTACAATACAAAGCACTTGAAAATTACCTCATTCTGATACTAGTGCGTGAAAGGGGATCAGTTCCACAACAGGCACCATATAAGTATCAGTATTCAACCTCAATCCCATATTAGGTACCTAATATGGGATTGAAAGGGGATCAGTTCCACAATAGGCACCATATAAGTATCAGTATTCAACCTCAATCCCATATTAGGTACCTAATATGGGATTGAAAGGGGATCAGTTCCACAATAGGCACCATATAAGTATCAGTATTCAACCTCAATCCCATATTAGGTACCTAATATGGGACTGAAAGGGGATCAGTCCCACAATAAGCACCATATAAGCATCAGTATCCAACCTCAATCCCATATTAGGTACCTTGCAAGGCACTCCTAGTGGAATTTATTGTTCAATTAAGTTAGGTTACCCTAATAAAACCTGTATTTTGCCTCAAAGACAGATGGGGCACCATAAATTATCAGACGTCTATTCTGCAATTGAGACTGCTATAGCAAACACTTACCATTCAAAATTATTAACGCTAAGATTCTCAGTTAATATATATATTTTTTTATGAGAGTGACACCGGGACAGGCAGAAACTGCCCTCATCAATAAATGCCCGGGCACGAGAAAATACCAAGATGAAGGAAAAGAAAAAGGTTAAGGACAAGGCAGAGATGAGGTAATGTCCCACAAAGATAAACGACAGACAGAAAAAAACAGCCAAAGTACAGAGGACCCAGAGATATTATTCAACATAGACCTTATATCAAGTCTGATTTGCAACTTGTGTCATTAGTGAAGAAAATATCCAAGTGGCATGATTAAGGACAAATGAGAGAGAGAGAGAGAGAGAGAGAGAGAGAGAGAGAGAGAGAGAGAGAGAGAGAGAGAGAGAGAGAGAGAGAGAGAGAGAGAGAGAGAGAGAGAGAGAGAGAATTACATATGATTCAGTCCAGTTTTATTTTCTCATTTCCATTCCATAATGATGAATGAAAAGATATGAGAATAAAAAAAATCATAAAAGTACAAAACAATAGTAGAGATCAGCTGGTAATATAATAGGCAAAAAATGAAGTAAAAATGATTAATTATAAGGGAAATTTCTGTAACTACTGTAATGGGCTGCTTGAACTTAAAGGGGAAAGATTCACTCTACACGCTTTCCTCTAGGTTTAAAATGAATGAGTATGTATGTATGTATTTATGTATATAAGTACATATGCATGCCAGTCTGAATGCATGAGTGTATGTGCATGTCTGTCGCATGTATGCATGTTGTATGTATGTATGCATATATAGGCATGTGCTTTAAGCATGAATACAAGCAAACAAGTATGTTACACATGGATTTGTATGTTTGTGCCTTTAAAGTATATATACATGTAAGCAAGTGTGTATGAATAGGATTATATGAATGTTGTAGGCATACATGTTGTACGTATGTTATACGAATACACATGTATGTATGTAATTTGTTTATGCATAAATGTGATTATATATATATATATATATATATATATATATATATATATATATATATATATATATATATATATATATATATATACACACACACACAATAACTTAGTACGTACCAAAATCAGGTACATACATGAAGCCTAGATTAATACTAAAAATATCTAAACTGTCACATACAATTTTTGAACACGTCTAACAACTTTTTATATGACAAACTTATACATGTACGTGCCCATCCTCACCTGCGTAAAAGCGTTGGGCATCCGGCACGATACCACCGAAGG
>JAXCGZ010006828.1:0-15000 GCA_037179515.1 Halocaridina rubra | reverse complement strand
ATTTTGAGACTACCACTCGAATAACTGTTGTTGAATCTCTAGCCCTAAGTCACATTAATTACTGCACAACTGTTTGGGGAGCTACCACTAAGACTCAGATAAACAGAATACAGAAGCTTATTAATTTTGCAGCTCGAGTTGCCCTGGGAGGAATAAGAAAATATGACCACATCACACCAGCTCTCAATAAACTTGGGTGGCTGCGGGCAGAAAATAAGGTCGCTTATGCTATTTACGTTTTTGTATTCAAAATTTTGGACCATCATTATCCTAGCTGGCTATTTGATTTAAAAACAGTCAGGGATATAAGGGGAACCAACACAAGACAGAGCAGTGAGCTCTTTATTCACAGAACAAACACAGAAGCAGGTTCAAAGATGATCACTATCAAAGGGCCAACACTCTGGAATAATATTCCAGAGCATCTTAAAAATGCATCCTCTTTCACAGCTTTCAAAGGCAAACTATATAGTTTTCTTTTGGACAAATAGTTGCTGCTCATTAAGAACTAATTATTCTCATTGTAAGGAAACAAATATGGAAATGATGCCGATAATAACGATCCTGTATCTAGTGGCATAATTACTACTTTATTATTAACATTATTGTAACATTTTTATTACAGCATTATTATTTTCTATGAAAGCTACATTTAATTTAACTATATGTCTAACCCTCTTATTTGTTAGTTTAATTACATGTCTACTTATAAGTTACTATTAATGTTGAATAACCATTGTACAAAATGGAAATAAATGTTTTTGTTTTGTTTTGTTTTTTTGTTTTATTCCATAAGATGGTGTTGTGTTTATATGTGTATGCATGTATGTGTAGATGCATATGTCCATATATATGCAATTGTTTACATGCATAGGTTTTTCCTCCCTTTTTTTAAATTTTTCTCTCACCTGTTTTTAAAAATGTGTGTATGTGTATATATATATACACATGTCCATCTGTGTGTGTGTATGCGTGCACACGAATGAAAGTGGCAGTGCATGTGCGCGTGTGGGAGATATATGAGTATGTGCATGTGTGTACAATGTGTATACATACATGCACATGTTTGGGTGCGCACACATGCATATGCATGTCTGCATGTGTGAAGTGGCAGATCTTTCGTTGTCTCGGGGCCTGGTACTGCCCTGTCTCTGGGCTCTCGATGCTCGGACTGTTTTTTCAGCCTGTCTTTTCTTTGTTGTGTCACCCTCGGATGGTGATGGGTCCGTCATTTTATGTATGTGTTTGTGTGTGTATATATATGTGTATTCATATGTATGTTTTTTTCTTCACGTATATGTGAGCTCGCACCTGTATATGTGTGTGTATATGTGCATGTATATGAGTACATACGTGTTTGCATGTGTGTATGTATGTATGCATGCATATATAGCGGTGGAAAGGACTAATAACCATTTTGCTGAAATGAATACCACAGATTCTCACTCTCTCTCTTTCCTATATATGGATGATTAAGAAGGTCCAGTGGCATTTTTATTACTCATCTAATTAGTTATTTATATATGAGTATATTCATGCATATATATAGATACATGTGGATGCATGTATATGTATATGTATATGTAGCTATTCATTACTCTAATTTGGAAATTGTTATACTATATCTGCTTCAAATTGTCTGTAGTGTCTCTGTGGTAAAGTGGAGATTTGACTTAAATGTTAGCATTCAACAATGGCTAATGAAAATTATTACATGTATAATATATATTACTTTTGATTAATAATCAAAGAGTGCTCTTATGCCATCAGTCAATCATAACACACGAAAAGCTGTTGATAAAGAATAAAGAGAGTAAGATGATGATCATGAACATCAACATTGACTTCAGTATCATCATGATGACTTCGGCGGATTATTAATACATCTTTCTCTCGATATACAAGGGCCATAATTCCTCTTATAAGGGGTGGCTGAGTCAAAACAAAACCATGACTCTTCATTTCTCTTCCTCTTGGCCAGAACTACAGTATGCAATGCAAGTTTATCCGAACAAGGAGGATTAAGAGGGCTAGAAGGTCTCAATATGACCCCTAACTGCATCAAGAACGACCATTAGACAGTCTCAAATCGGTATGGATATGAATATATCTAGCTAAGAGTTCCTATGGCTGTCAATAATGCATTTTCAGTCTAAAGGTTTAGATTGAAGATACAGTGGCTTGGTAACAGTAGTAGTAGTAGTAGTAGTAGTAGTAATAATAATAATAATAATAATAATAATAATAATAATAATAATAATAATAATAATAATAATAATAATAATAATAACAATAATAATAAAAAGAATAGTAGTAGTAGTAGTAGTAGCAGTAGCCGTAGAAGCAATAATTATACTACTACAACAACTATCATTACTGCTAATACTACTACTACTACTACAACTACTAGTACTGCTACTACCGCTACTACAACTACTAGTACTGCTACTACTACTACTACTACTACTACTAATAATAATAATAATAATAATAATAATAATAATAATAATAAAACCTTATTGACCAGTGATAGTTATCTGAGTGTTTTTCAACTACAATTCCAAACCAACTGAAATAAAACGATCATGTGATATTTACAGCTAAAGACCTGTACATTTTGGTCGAGAGTTTATCATTGAAAATAAAATTTATATATTTTCTTAAATAGCTCTAATCCTGGAACTGGAGAAGAAAGTCCACTCCACTCAGTGCCAACTACTAATCCTTATCAATGGAGAGGGTCAGTGTCAGAAAGGCACTCCAGCCACAATTCTCAGAATATCCAAAACTATTCTCCAATATGCCAGTGAGAAACAGCTTTCACATATGAACATGAGGAACTCTGTGAAGAAAAAGAAGAAGAATAACAACAACAACAACAACAACAACAAGACGGAAGAGGAGGAGAAATGACTCTTAAATAATTCAAAATACTAAAGATGATAATGGAGTGGTCTCCGTGGCAACACGGTAGCGTCCGCGACTCTGAGACGGCAGGTCGAGGGTTCGCGCCCCGTCACGGACTGAGGTTAGTAAGGGCATACACTCAGGGTAACGATTACTGAAGCCAAAACAAGTCCTTCGCAAGAAGGCAACCGTCCTAGCCCTTAGCTGAATAGGGAGTTCGTGACGTAAAACCGAAACCAACCAAAACCAACAAAGATGATAATGGCAAGTTATGTCTTCAAATTGACATTACTCTCGGGGGATTATCATGGAAGAGGGAAACTAATATTAGGAGTGAAATTTAAAAATAATCTGTTTTATAGTGTTTCCAGTAATCATACGCCACTCATAGCGCCTCATAATCTTCTTTATCGGCAGTTTTCCCCATGTACACATGGATCGCTGTATAGTAATTTTTCTGCCGAATGCCTCTCATTTCACTAAATCTCTCCACTAATTCAGACTAGGGACAGTAACCGAGTTAAGCTGGGTTGCTCCCCAAGTGGCTAGGTTAATACTGAAGAACATCAGTCATACTAAGCAATGAGTAAAAAAAAAAAAAAAAAAAAGAAGCAAAACATTACACCGTCTCTTGACTTTATTTACACGAAAACCGGTTTCATGTTGCTAAGAACATTCGCGGAAGTGCATCCGTTAAGCAACTCGTGTTTATTTACAGAGACACGTTGCATTTCCTGCACCTCTTAGCTGCATTGTAACGGAAGGCCGCTTTCTCACCAAAGTGGCACGTGGCATGCCACGTGGCACGCCAGTTGAAAACGAGCATGCGGAAATATATGAAACATTTCATACAGAAGCAGCTTGACACGTCCCATATGCCACGTGCGACTTGCATCGCAAGTCGCACGTGGGACGTGTCAAGCTGCTTCTGTGAAAGGTTTCATATATTTCCGCATGTTCGTTTTCAACTGGCGTGCCACGTGGCATGTCACATGCGACGTGCCACTTTGGTGAGAAAGCGGCCGAAGAGATACTGCAAATGTAAACACGTCCCAAGTGTCCAACACAGTGTTTCTCTCATGTTAGCAAAGAGTAAACTATTCTATTGGATTGAAAGAAAATAAACACTGACGTGCTTGATATTCTAAAAGCGTGGACGACTTCTGATAAAAGCTAAAAATGTTTGCCATATACACTGGGTGATCTGAACTTCTGTAGTTGTTAATTACCAACATTTAATATATATATATATATATATATATATATATATATATATATATATATATATATATATATATATATATATATATATATATATATATATGTGTGTGTGTGTGTGTGTGTGTGTGTGTGTGTGTGTGATTACCTAATTGTGATTACCTAATTGTGTTTACGGGAAAGAGCCCAAAGCTCGTATCTTCCCGTCTCCTGATCGGTTCCATTTTAGACTTAGTGATACTTATCATACCTGTCCTTAAAACTATGGATTGAGATAGCGTTAACTACCTCCTCGCTTAGCCAATTCCAATTATCAACTACTCTTACACTGAAATAGTATTTCCTTACATCCTGCAAACAAGTTTTCTTACGAAGCTTCAAACTATGACCTCTAGTTCTAGAGCCAGCCATATCAAAATATCGATCCCTATCCACTCTATCATAACCATGAAGGAATTTAAAGACTGTCACCATATCCCCCCTCACTCTTCTAGCTTCCAGTGATGGTAAGTCTAATTCCCTCAGCCTCTCATCATAACTGAGATTGCGTATTTCTGGCACCAGTTTCGTGGCATGTCTTTGAACTTTTTCAAGCTTAGCTATGTGCTTTTTCAAGTGCGGATTCCAAAAGGGGGCTGCATATTCCAGTTTTGGCCTCACATAGGTTACATAAATATTTCTGAACATTTCCTTGTCCATGTGCCTGAAGGCTACCCTTACATTTGATAAGAATGCATATGCTGCCCTTACTATGCCATTTATATGTATTTCTGGAGACAAATCTGCCAGTATGTTTACTCCTAGATCTCTCTCATTTTCTGTCTCTTGAAGTTGTACTCCAGCCACCGAGTAGTCAAGCTTGGGCCTTCTTGCACTTGTACCCATTCTCATTACCTTACATTTTGAAGTATTGAATTTCATTAGCCACTTTTCTGACCACTCATGCAGATTATTTAGATCCTCCTGAAGTTCTCTACCATTGTTCTCGTTTTTTACTTTCTTCACAATCTTTGCATCATCTGCAAACATATTCATGAATGAATTTACACACTCTGGTAGGTCATTTACATATACAAGGAACAAAAGTGGCCCTGAAACTGAACCCTGTGGAACTCCACTACTAACTCTTCTCCATTCAGACACTGAGTGTCTTACTCTAACCCTCTGTTTTGTGTGTGTGTGTGTGTGTGTGTGTGTGTGTGTGTGTGTGTGTGTGTGTGTGTGTGTGTGTGTGTGTGTGTGTGTATGTGTGTGTGTGTGTGTGTGTGTGTGTGTGTGTGTGTGTGTGTGTGTGTGTGTGTGTGTGTGTGTGTGTGTGTGTGTGTGTGTGTGAATCATATTTTACCCCTGACCGAAAGTCGAACCTATGACACATAATTACTATGCCAAGGCGCTATCAACTACATCACTGAACGTCTAAAAGAGACACAAACCTTCCAGCTTAACTGCAAAACTAGGAATGAACGCATTCTATGTGAATGCCTATTTTTTCCTTTTTAAATCTTCTCTTAACCTCACCCATGCTTCGTTTTTTTGCATTTAATTTTAATCCCAGCTATATAGGCATTAATAATAATAATCAAATAGACACATTAACATGTATGAAAACATGAATGATATTTTACCCCTGACTGGGGCTCGAACCTAAGGCACGAAATTACTTTTCAAAGGCGCAATCCACTACACCATTGAAGGTCTAAAAGAGAAACAAACCTTCAAGCTTAACTGCTATACTAGGAATGAACGAATTCTATCTGAATGCATTTTTGTTCATATTACAGCTTCTCCTAACCTCACTCGTGGCTTCATTTTTTTTGCATTTAAATCATATCCCAACTATATACACATTAATAAAAATCAAATAAACACATCAATATATGTAAAAACATGAATCATATTTTACCCCTGACCGGAACATGAACCTAAGACACATAATTACTATGCCATGGTGCTTTCATCTACACCTCTGAACGTCTAAGAGAAAAACAAACATTACAGCTTAACCGCTAAGCTAGGAATGAACGCATTCTATCTGAATGCCTTTTTGTTCATATTACAGCTTCTTTTAACCTCACTCTTGGCTCCGTTTTTTGCATTTAAATGCAATCCCAGCTATATAGGCATTAATAATAATCAAATAAACACATTAACATATGTGAATACATGAATCATAATTTACCCCTAATTGGGAGTCGAACCTAAGACACATAATTACTATGGCAAGGCGCTATTAAATACACAACTGAAAGTCTAAAAGAGAAACAAACCTTACATGTGTGTTAGTGTGCTTATTTGATTATTATTAATGCCTATATAATTGGGATTTGAATTAAATGCAAAAAAACGTAAAATTAACAAAAAGGCATTCTGATAGATTGCGTAAATTCTTAGCATCGAAGTTAAGATGTAAGGTTTCTTTCTGTTTCAGACCTTCAGTGGTGTAGTTTATAGTGCCTTGGTATAGTAATTATGTGTCTTAGGTTCGAGTCCCGGTCAGGGGTAAAATATGATTCATGTTTTCACATATGTTAATGTGGTTATTTCATTATATATATATATATATATATATATATATATATATATATATATATATATATATATATATAGATATATATATATATATATATATATATATATATATATATATATATATATATATATATATATATATATATATATATATATATACGTTCGACGTCACTCTCTCTCTCTCTCTCTCTCTCTCTCTCTCTCTCTCTCTCTCTCTCTCTCTCTCTCTCTCTCTCTCTCTCTCTCTCTCTCTCATGTTCGACGTCACCTTCGTTCTCCCTCTAATTTCAAATAATCTCCTATCAAGAAAAAAAAAAGTAGAATCAGCGAGTCATCTCTTGGAATCGACTTACACTATACACGAATTTTAGTCGTCATACAAATTTCGAAACCCAAACCTTAATTCCCTCTCCCCCACAAAAATAGAAAGATAAAATAGCTGTAGTTTCCCAGCTGCTTGCCACGGTAATTTACTAATGAAATTACTCTTGCTTTAATAAATTGAGAGTCCAGTAAAAACTACATTATTCTGCCTAACACAGAAACACTTCGGCCAATGTTATTTCTAGTGATGAATAGTCTCCGTGGCTAAATGGTAGCGTCCGCGACTCTGGGTCGGCAGGTCGAGGGTTCGCGCCCCGTCACGGACTGAGGTTAGTAAGGGTATACACTCAGGGTATCGATTACACATGCCAAAATAAGTCCTTCGCAAGAAGGCATCCGTCCTAGCCCTTAGTAGAAAAGGGAGTTCGAGACGTAAAACCGAATCCATGTTATTTCTAGTGATGACACGGTGGAGCGCCGTAGCGTAATCGGTAGAGTGCTCAACTCCGGAGGTGACGGACCAGCGCTTAACCCGAAAACGGGGCGATTAAAAGGGCATCCAGCCTTAATTCCCCAGCTTCAATCCATATCTGCCCACCCCCAAATGAGGACTCATAGTGACATAATAAAGGAAAAAATCTGGAACTGAAACAGGAATCTCAAAGATGAGGCCCAACTAAGGATCACATTACAGATCCAAAACCAAGGGAAAAAGTTCACAGGCCTAAGGAAAGTGCCATATAGCAACCAATAAGAAGAAACTTTCTCTTTTATTTCTGCCACATAAGTCAAATTGGATTTTAGACGATGAAAAGCTAAGCCTATACAAGGATCTACGAATAAGTGTATATACCACCGGACACATAAATCTCTCTCTCTCTCTCTCTCTCTCTCTCTCTCTCTCTCTCTCTCTCTCTCTCTCTCTCTCTCTCTCTCTCTCTCTCTCTCTCTCTCTCTCTCTCTCTCTCTTCCTATCCATTTAATTATATTTCCTCTCTCTCTCTCTCTCTCTCTCTCTCTCTCTCTCTCTCTCTCTCTCTTTCTATCCATTTAATAATATTTCTTTTATTCATCTCTCTCTCTCTCTCTCTCTCTCTCTCTCTCTCTCTCTCTGCTAAAGCAGAAGAGTTCAATAATTTTTTCGCTGAAGTGGGGAAAAAAACCTTTGAAAAAACAAAAAAAGAAATAATAAATGAAATCAATAATAGTAATGGTGGTAATAATAATGATGATGGTAGTAGTAACAATAATAGAAATGTTGATAATGGTGTAAATAATAATGATGGTGGTAGTAATGGTAATGATAATAGTGATGATGGTAGTAATAATAATAATAATGTTAATCTTCAAGAACATAGTGCATTCAATAGAAGTAATGATGTCTTTAACCCTACTACAGTAGATTGTAATACAGTAATCTTAGTAATAAAAAATCTGAAAGACTCTAATGCATATGGATCAGATGGAATTTGTTTTCGTTTTATTAGAGATTCATTATTTGTAATAGCTTATTATCTGACGGTAATAATCAATACTTCCATAGTTACCAATATTTACCCAGATTTATGGAAAAATTCCCATGTAATTCCTGGTTTTAAAAATGGAAATCCTGACGACGTCTCTAACTATAGACCAATCTCTTTACTACCAATTTTATCAAAGATACTTGAAAAGATTGTTGCAAATCAGTTAAGTGAGTTTCTTGAAAAAAATAAACTTATTGCAAAAAGTCAACACGGCTTCAGGCCAAAATTATCAACTGAAACTGCCTTATTGAAACTATCAGATGAAATATACAAAAATATAGATAATAAGAAAATATCATTGCTACTACTACTCGATCTTTCTAAAGCTTTTGATAGCGTACACCATACCATCTTATTAGAAAAATGCAAAAAAATGAACATTGACCCAAGCTGGTTCGAGAACTATTTAAAAAACCGCTACCAGTCAGTCAGAATAAAAGATGTAGTTTCAAGTCGCAAGAAGGTATTGTTTGGGGTCCCTCAGGGATCGATCCTAGGACCTATACTTTTTCTAATATATGTAAACGATCTAGTAAAATATTTACCTAACTGTTATGTCATTCAATATGCTGACGATACTCAAATCTTAATTGAAGGAGAAATTAATGATTTAGAAAATATTATTCGTAGAGCAGAAGAAATTTTGTATATGGCTAAACGTTACTTTCTAAAAAATGGTCTGTTACTTAATGAAACTAAAACCCAATCTATTCTTATCGGATCCAGACAATTATTATCAGAAGTTGATGACAATCTTCATATAAATTTTAACGGTAATATCATTAAGCCAATGAACTCGGTAAAGAACCTAGGTGTCTATTTTGACCGTTACATGAATTTTGAAATGCATATAGATGAAATTTATAAAAAAGTAATGGGTACTCTAATATATCTAAATAGGGTAAAAGACTCATTTGAAACATCAACTCGTATAATAATTGTCCAGTCCTTAGCTATGAGTTTAATTAATTACTGTCTCAAAGTTTGGGGATGTACAAATAAGACTCAATTACAAAGAATACAAAAGTTACAAAACTTTGCAGCACGAGTGGCTGTTGGCAATATAAGAAAATACGAGCACATCTCTCCTGTTTTAAAAGATCTAGAATGGATAAAGATTAGAGATAAATATGTTTTTGATATATGTACCTTTGTTTTTAATATACTAAGAAACAATCTTCCTGATTGCTTGTATAATTTTTCTACAGTAAGCTCAGTTACCGGGTTAACTACCCGTCAAGGGGAAGATTTATTAGTACGAAGGTCTAAAACTGATATTGGCTCAAGAGATATAAACATTCGTGGACCTCATTTATATAATCAGCTTCCCAGAGAACTAAAAAATGCTGGTTCAGTGTATACTTTTAAATATAATCTTAAGAAGTTACTCTTAAAGGAAGATTTTACTTGTAAATTTTAATAGTACACCCATCTTTATGATTTGTTTGTTTTAGTATGTCTATATCGTACACCACAGATGTCTATCTGGAATATATATGCATCTTATTTGAATACCCAATGTACGTTGGAAATAAAGTCTTATTATTATTATTATTATTATTATTATTATTATTATTACTCTCTCTCTCTTTTCCTATCCATTTAATTATATTTCTTTTATTCATCTCTCTCTCTCTCTCTCTCTCTCTCTCTCTCTCTAAGGTAAACAATCTTGCCTGGTGCGTTCCTGATATTTTCATGGTTTTTCGTGTTTTCTAAACTGCCTTTGTGTATTTTATGTACCTCTGTGACCCTGTGAAGTGTTTTAGAACAATGAAAATGTGTCTCTTAAGTTTTTGAATTTATGAACTTAGTTTTATTTTAAGTTAAGATAATCAAATTTTCCCGTAAAGGGCTCACATTTAATTTTTTTTCAAATTCTGCGCATGCGCAGTAAGAACATCTACAAGCGCTGCCAGTGGCAAAAGTATTTTAATCTTAGTGTTTTGTATTTTTCATATTATAATGTCTTCTATTGAAAACCTAGTGTCTTTGGAAAACCCTACTTGGGAATTCCTCAATGATAATTATACAAAAACTGAATTACAAAAGCACTGTCGGGAAATAGGTATCACAAGGGTCTGGCACACGAAAGATAAACTCATTGATATGATTCTTGAAAAGCATAGATCGTCACTAACAAACGATTCAGAGAGTAATGTTGATAACTGTGAATTAGCTCCTCAAGAGGAAATGAGAGACATTGAAGAAATGAGAGAGAGAATAAAAGTCAGAGATCTTGTTATCGATAAACTCACAATCACAGTCAACAAGTTAAATGATCGTATCTCTTCACTGGAAGAACAAGTCAGGTTACTTCAGGGAACATACAACTCACAGCAGACGACACCGGAACCGCAGGGTGTAACCCCTACCCGGCCCCTACCTGAGGGAAGCCTGCTTCTGGGTGACACAAACCTCTCCCCTGTTCGTATGTCAGACTTGAAACAACAATGCTCCGTTCAAACTATAGAAGGAGCTAATATAGATCTCATAAATTGTTGGGTCTCAGAGAAACTTCGATGGGCTCCTAAATATTGCATCTTATACTGCGGTATTCAAGACATCCTTAATGGGTCTCAGCCTGTGGATATCCTTGATAGATTGGGTTCTCTCATAACCGATCTCAAGGAGGTGAACGAGGAGATGAGCATACACATATGTGAAGTAGCACCTGTCCTTAGAGTCGAAGAGTTCGATGAAAAGATCAACTATTTCAATAATCAACTAGCAACTTGGAGTGAGACCAATGGGGTTTCAGTTATCAAGACTAATCTGCAGTTCAGGCTTGGTACCGGCGACGTTGATCGGATGTGTTATGATGTAAATGATAAGGGGGATGCTCTCAACAGATTTGGCGTCATCAGGTTATTGAACATAATTGCTAAGCAATGCCCATTCTTCAAACTAAGCAACAACTGGGAAGAAATCATATACCAAACCATACCTACTACATATGCTTCTGTATTGCAGCGGCAACAACGACCGGTCACGGCCAATAACGACAGTCAAAATAACACATACAGGAACAGAAACTACGACCGGCATCGCCAGCTCCCCTCAATAAGAAATAATAATGAAATCAGAAACGTCTCTCAAGAAAGTAGCAACGATCAGCATTCTAGAAGGGATCCTCAACAGCATTCGGATGGACGTCATACCCGGGATTTTCGTCATCAGAATCGTCAAATCCCACCTGGTATTCGAGGATGGAGACGAGACTCGAGGATGAATCACAGTCTTTACGATCTCGACCAACCACGGCGCTACCCCCAGCGTCCCCGGGCGAGGGAGAAATTGCAGCACCTCTACAGTCGTCGACAGCCCTGTTCAAACTGTGGGGAAATAAACCATGATCTTTCCCACTGTTGGTTTAACTATAGACTTAAATGTGGTCACTGCCGTGAACATGGCCATAAAACAAGATTATGTCCCTTAAATATATAGCAATCACATTGTAATACAGGCTTATTGAAACATTTCATAAATATACAACACATCAATGCACAATCACTTTTGGGTAATTTCGACAATATTGCACTAATGATCAGAGAAAATAACGTGGATATAATGTGTGTTTGTGAAACTTGGCTCCTATCTAATATGCAGTCTGGTTTTGTTGCTATACCTGAGTATTCTTTTTATCGATTTGATGGCGGTAGGGGTGGGGGTGTGGGGGTGTATGTAAGAAATCATCTAACGGTCTCCCTATTAAAGACCCCTGAAGTCGAGCGACCTCCTCATCTCGAAGACATTTGGTTGACTGTTCAGAGTAGGAAATTCCCTTCATTCATCCTGGGATGTGTATATAGACACCCTCATGCACTCAACGACACCTTTGATTACATCTCCGAGGTATTTCGGTCGGTCTGTTTGAGGAGCAAACCTCTCATTATTATAGGCGACTTCAAAGATAATCTCCTTCTTCCCAATAATAAAATGGGGAAATTAATTCAATCCCTCCACTTAAATCAGCTTGTGAATAAAGCAACCCGTATCACCGCTAATTCCTCCAGCCTAATTGATCTTATAATTACCAATACACCTAGTTTTATAGTTCACCACGATGTCTTACCTTGTCCTGTAGGATACCACGAGCTTCTAATAGCTACAGTTAATGTCAGGAAGGAAAAGAGACCGCCAATTGTTAAAACTTTCCGATCTCTTGAGAATTATTCTCAAAATTGTTTCTGCGACTCTCTTCTTAATGAATACAACATTTTAAATTCAATACTAACTACAGATTGTGTAAATTATCAAGTTTCTACTTTTACTGATGTTTTTACGAGATGTTTAAATGAATGTGCCCCTCTTACAACCAAAGTCATGACACGCCCTCCTGCCCCGTGGATTGATTCTCAGTTAAAAGAGCAAATGAAAAGGAGAGATGACCTCCTAAGGCAATTTAAATCTGATAGACAAAACTCCGAGATGGAAAGAGCCTATAGAAGAGAAAGAAACCTTACTAAAACAATGTTGTCCGAAAAGAAGAAAAATCATTTCAGGGAAGAATTTTCCAAGTATAGGGGAAATATCAAAGGAACTTGGAATGTTATAAAAAGAATAATTCCTGCAAATAAGGAAATCTTAAAAAATTCTGACCTTCTCAGTGATAATGTGGAAAAGCGAGTGAATGATTTTAATAAGTATTTTGCTGAAATAGGTAAGTCCACATATGAAAAGTCCCAAGATAATAATGACTTGATTATTAATCAACCACATAATTGCCAGCCTCCAGCTGAAAGAAATATTATCAATAATTTTAGACCGCACCCAATCGATTTAGTCACACTTATTCTTATCATAAAGAACCTCAAACCAACAAACTCTTGTGGTTCCGATGGGATACAACTTCGCTTCCTAATTGACTCATTGCCAGTTACAGTATTTTTCATTTTAGTCATTGTTAATACATCCATTGTTACAGGCATTTATCCTAACCTCTGGAAGCATCCCTATATCATCCCCGTTTTTAAGAGTGGAGATACTAATAATGTTGAAAATTATAGGCCAATCTCTCTTCTCAGCATTCTGTCTAAAATACTTGAGAAGGTAGTTGCCACCCAGTTAATAAATTTCCTTGAATCAAATTGTCTATTATGTGAAGAACAACACGGTTTTCGGCCTAAACTTTCGACCGAGACGGCCCTACTTAAAATTACTGATAAAATTTATAGTAATATTGAAAATAAGAAAATATCACTTTTATTATTGTTAGATTTGTCTAAAGCATTTGACAGTGTACACCATCAAATTCTAATGAGAAAACTTTCCAAAGTTCATGTTGACTCATTTTGGTTCGAAAATTATCTGAAAGATCGAATTCAATCAGTTCGAATGGGCTCGACTCTCTCTTCTACTTTAGATATCAGTTTTGGCGTTCCTCAGGGTTCAATTTTGGGTCCTCTGCTTTTCCTAATATATGTTAATGATTTACCTCAATTTATAAGAGATTGCCTACTTGTTATGTATGCTGATGACACCCAGATTATGCTTACTGGTGACATTGATAGAATTCCTGAAATCTTAAAAAGGGCTGAAGATATATTAAACTGTGCCAAAAGTTATTTTAACAGTAATGGTCTTTTACTGAACGAAAATAAAACTAAATTCGTTATTTTTGGATCAAATCAATACCTGTCCCGCATTCCTGAGAACATCAGTATAAATTTCAACAATGTTTCACTCTTCCCATCTAATAAGGTTAAAAATCTAGGAGTTATTATGGACAGTACCATGACATTTAATTTTCATATCGATGAACTACATAAAAAAGTGAACGGGACCCTTATTTACTTGAACAGAGTCTATGAAAGATTCGAGCCTGATTGTAGGGTAATTGTAGTACAAACATTGATTTTAAGTATTCTCAACTACTGTCTGAGTGTTTGGGGTTCCACGACTAAGACCCAGATGTTACGAGTGAAAAGGCTCCAGAATTTTGCTGCAAGAGTTGCCATAAGGGGGGTGCATAAATATGATCACGTGACTCCCCTCTTTGAGAGATTGGGTTGGCTAAGGATGGACATGAAGTTCATATATAATATCTGTCTTTTAGTTTTTAAAATAAATCATGGAATATTACCGGAATGGCTCTTCTCATTGCCAACAGTTAATCAAGTGCGTATCAATAACGTCAACACCAGATATCAGAATTCTTTTTACGTGCCCAGAACTTCCACTGATATTGGGGCAAGAGCCTTAAATGTAATGGGCCCGAAACTTTGGAACTCTTTACCAGCAAACTTAAGAAGCTGCCAAACATTACCCTCACTTAAATCTCATCTTTGAAATCACCTACTTAATAAGTTATTTTAGTCTCATTATTATCCTCCCATTGGGTAGACGAAGTGTACGTATGCTTATTTTAATGTGTAAATATTTTGATTTTGTGCTTTGCAAATTTCATTTGTTTTATTTTGACATTTTACATTGTAATTTGTAATTAGATTAATTATCATGTAATAGCCATTTTTGATGGAATAAAGTTTTTGAC
>JAXCGZ010006827.1:2500-24953 GCA_037179515.1 Halocaridina rubra | reverse complement strand
GTTCGTATGTGTCAGTGATTCAAGGTTTAATGTATTTATCCTACTCCTCTGCTCCGTTTGGGGGGGAAATTTGATCCGTCTTGAGCCCTCACTCCCGTCCCTGACTCTCCCCCGCCCTTCCCCTACCAATATACTCGTATCCCATCAAACTCCCCCATCCTCGATTACGAGACCCCTGCATCTCTTGAGTAGCAATAATGTGTTTGTTTATATTTTCTCTTCCCCTATATGATCTCGAAGAGTTTCAAGGGCTAAGAAATATATATATATATATATATATATATATATATATATATATATATATATATATATATATATATATATATATATATATATATATATATATATATATATATATATATATGAAAGAGAGAAAATATTGAAATATTTTGTTTTTGTACTCGGTTAAAAAAAGTTCGTTTTGGGAATATAAGAACATCGTTTTAAATAATTGTACATATTTTATGTATCGCCGGGACTGCAGTATCAGTTCTCAACCGACTGAGCCCTGAATGAAAGAGAGAGGGAATCCAAACCACATTTTATTGAGTATTTACACCAGCTTTTCCAATGAAAAGGTAGTCCTATCGAGGAATTTATTTCACCAGGTCACACACACGCACACACACACACACACGCACACACACACACACACTACACACATCTATATATATATATATATATATATATATATATATATATATATATATATATATATATATATATATATATAGCCGGTTTTACGTCTCGGACCCCCTTTTCTACCAAGGACTAGGACGGTTGCATTCTTGAGAACTTGTTTTGGCAGATGTAATCGTTATCCTGAGTGCATGCCCTTGCAAACCTCAGACCGTGGCGGGGCGTGAACCTTCGACCTGCCGCCTCAGAGTCGCGGACGCTACTATATATATATATATATATATATATATATATATATATATATATATATATATATATATATATATATATATATATTACAGAAAAAATAGTGTCCATAGGTTTTAAAGTGATAAAATTCATAATTTATTACTATTAGTTTTATTATTACTATTATTGTTATTATTATTATTATTATTATTATTATTATTATTATTTTAATTTTTATTATTATTATTATTAATTTTATATGATTATTATTACAGCTCCATCCTGTCAGCTTATACCCCCATGCCAATGGTGTTTTATCGTGGACACAAAACGTAAAAAAAGTGTCGTGTTTAATGCAGGAACTGGCTGCGGATCAAGGTGGCTCTTGGGACGATTGTGATATATCATAATCGCCTTACATAACCTAACCGACTATTCAGAAGTAGCAACTTGATTGATACTGTACACATTTCTCTGTTTATATTACGAGACTAATCCTAAGCACAGCGAATATAACAATCCTCCTCTTCCTCCTCCTCCTCCTCTTCCTCCTATCACCCTTCGTTAGCGCAGTGGATATAACTCTCTCCCATTAAGTCTTGAATTCAACTCGCAAGTTTGTTTGTTCAGCTTATCACTTCTTCGATATAAGAAGTAAGAAGATATCGACATCTCTTGAGTACTACTCAACAGGTTCACCATTTGATGTACTTTTTATGGAGGCACAGTGTCTTCAAGTCTTCGGGTTTCAATGACTGATAAAGCTCCCATTTGAAAAGTCTCATTTAATACGTACATACATACATATATATATATATATGTGTGTGTGTGTGTGTGTACACGTATACATTCATACACAATGGCCGCAATCTCTAAAGCATCCCAGAAGCAAATTTACTCCAGTCACTCCTCTTAGCTCCTTAAGGATACAGAATTGCCACACTGCACCTCCACCACCACATTGCTTGGATCATCCGCTAAGTGGGCAAGGTTCGTCTGGCATGAGGCCCAACATCCATAACTGGCTTATCCATACCACCACATCTTTTAGCATCTCCCACATCCACCCATCCTTGTTTACTGAGCTAGCAGGTGCGAGAAATCCCTTTGACCGGCGTCATCTATATGCATTATCTCTTCACTCATTCATATCTCATGCACATTGTCTGACCTGCCCCGCTGACATACCATGTACATCTATTGTGCTTTTAACCCAACCATCCATCATATTTTAAGTCTTCATTTCGGCCTTACTCCAGTTACTTCTTCTCTCCACGATGATGATGATGATGATGATGATGATTATTGTTGTTGTTGTTGTTGTTGTTGTTGTCAGGAGAGTAACTTGATCTATGTGTTTGAGTACTTTTTGACATTTATAAACGCTGGCTTGCATAGGCCTATGTGTTTGTATAGGGTTAGTAATTTTATGTATTTGCTTATAATACGTTGTCATACTTCAGATCTTCAAGTACGATTATTCTCTCTCTCTCTCTCTCTCTCTCTCTCTCTCTCTCTCTCTCTCTCTCTCTCTCTCTCTCTCTCTCTCGCTCTCGCTCTCTCTCCCCAGATTCCAAGATTCCAAATTTGTTTTGCAGTTGTAAGATGCACAGAAAGTAGCCTCCATGCCATATAGCGTTTTTCACAACGTAGATGATGCTTGTCTGCATCTGTTTCAGATAATGTGCTACTTAAGCAAGAACATTGTCTCAGTCAGGCTGTCATAGTTTAACGTTATTATTATTATTATTATTATCGATGCGGTTTTACGTCACGGACTCCTTTCTTCTACCAATAGCTAGGACGGTTGCCTTCTTGCGAAGAACTAGTTTTGGCAAATGTAATCGTTACTCTGAGTGTATGCCCTTACTAACCTCAGTCCGTGACGGGACGCGAACCCTCGACCTGCCGACACAGAGTCGCGGACGCTACCATGTGGCCACGGAGACTATTATTATTATTGTTATTACTGTTAAGAGTGTCTGTTAATGTTGAAGACTTGTAACCCCTCTGAAAATATGAGTATTGGCTCTAATTTTTTTTTTTTTTTAATTTATTCAGATAACTGTACATGGGGACATGTGCACATGGGCACTCCCAGTCATATTGCAGTTGATAACATTACAATCTATGTGGTTATGTAAAAATAACATACTAATAGAATTTGCAATTAATTTAAAATATCATAGCAAGTAATTAATAATAAAATATAGTGTAATAATTGAAGAGTACTTGAAGAGTAATCATTGTGACAATATTTTCAATAGCCCTTGTTGAGTGCTATCATTTAAATTCCGTACTACTGCAGACAATTTGAAGCAGATATAGAATACAATTTTCAGGTTAGAATAATAAGTAGGTACATACATATATATATATACACACACATACATACACACACACACATACACACACACACATACACACACACACACATATATATATATATATATATATATATATATATATATATATATATATATATATATGCATGCATTAATTAGATGAGCAATAGAAACACCACTGGGGCTTCATAGCCATACATATCAAGGAGATTATTATTATTTTATTTTATTAATTTATTGCGCCAAGGCGTCAGACATTACATGAGTTCATACAAATAATGCTTCAAATGGATATAAAACCAAGAATTGAACATGGTTTACAGGGAGGTGTACATATTGATAAAACATTGCTGCATACTAACACACAACTCACAGAATGGCAGCACAGAGTACATTATATGCAAAAGTAAAGCTCAGAGAAACGCAGAATGCACAAACAGAATTATATAGCAACATACAGAAAATATATGTATAATTCAATATAATTAATGGCCACCAAAGTGAGGAAAACGAGCAAGAATAACATCAAGGTTGTCATCATTAAGTAAAAAAGAGCAGATCTGTATTAAGTTCTGACCTCGTGGTAAAACATCTCTCACTGCGGGGCACTGAAGACAATAGTGGTCAAGAGTGTTAGCATTAGTTCGGTCGCATAATGTACAGGAGGTGTACTGTGGCATATCTAGAGTCTGGGAGACCTGCCATAAAGGCCGATACCCCATTCTGAGCCGAGCACTAACTACATTGTTTTTCCGCACCATTAACCCGCGTCTGCGATACTTGTAGCGACTGTGAAGGAAGTGATCATGGTGCTGTATGGACACACTGTTGGCCCTCTCCGTGTCCCTGCGCTGGACCGTCATGGCAAACCCAGCTGAGTAGATGATGTTACGTAGGCATCGGAGGGAGGGCTCAGCGTCCACAGCATGCCCATCCAGCATACAGGCCACCTTGGCAAGACGATCAGCTGTGTCGTTGCCAGTCAGCCCAATGTGGGATGGAGTCCACACAAATGACACAACAAGAGAAGCATCCCGAGCGGCCGCGAGGCGACATAGTATATTTCCCACAGCACGGCCACAGATAGGTCTTGGCGAGGATAGGGCTTGTAGGGCCGATTGGGAGTCACAAATTATTACCCCATTCACTCGTCGTCGAACAAGGAGAGTCACGGCATCCAAGATGGCATTCAGTTCACAGTAGGTGGAGCTCGACGAGGTGGGTAGTCTACGGCCAATCCATGAATCAGCCGGCACAGTATCAAGGAGAGAGAGAGAGAGAGAGAGAGAGAGAGAGAGAGAGTTTGTGGTATTCATTTCAGCAAAAGGAGTTATTCGTCCTTACTACAGATAAAGACACATCCATGCATACTCATACACATCATTGTCATCTGAGGGTAACACAGCAGAGGAAAGTGCATGTACTTAATTGCATATACGTACACATATAAACCTGAACATACATACATACATACACACAAACACAGTGCCATATAATGGAGGATAAATTTGGAAGGAAAAGAAAGAGAAAGACTGAAAGCCTCTCCCCCTCTCCACCCTTCAAATTATGTACGTGAGAGAGAATTACGTCAATTAATCCATTATCACTATTATCACAACCATTGCTACCACCATCATGATCATTATTATCATCATCATTATTATTATTATCATTATTATTATTATTATCATTATTATTATTACTATTATTATTATTATTATTATTATTATTATTATTATTATTATTATTATTATTATTACCACCATCATCATTACTACAGCTTTTGTATATAGATAGAGTTATGAATCATAAGTAGTAATTATTGATACATATAGACATGCACATACATATACATATACACATATACATACATATATACATATAAATACATATACACATACATATACATATACACATACATGCACACATGTAGGGAAATATTGTTGAGAAAAAAAAGTCTAAAAGACCTTCAAGAATGCAAAGAAGTGTTCATTAGACGATACAGAACACAGGAAGAGATGGGAAAGATCAAAAACTTGTTGCAAGAGGCAAGAAGGTTAAATGATGAAAGAAATGAAGAAGAGAAGAAAAATTTTCGTTACGGAATACTTCCAGACAAAGGGGAGATAAAGAAGATAATGACAGAAGATCAGGGGATGGGGCCTCATTAAGATTGTTATACACAAATGCTGATGGATTAGCTGGTAAGGCAGTAGAATTAAAAGATAGGATTCACAACAGTAAGGCAGATATAGTAGCAATTACAGAGACTAAGTTGAGTGAGGACATAAACAGTGTCACAGTTTTTCCTAAGGGCTTCAGAATACTAAGGGTCGAAAGATCTGAGAGGACTGGTGGAGGGATAGCACTGCTCATAAGTGAGAGGATTCAAGTTGAAGAAATAAACTTGGCTATAGAAAGTGAGTTCAGGGAATTTCTTGTTGCTCGCATAAATACTGGGTCAGAGAGCATTATAATAACTGTTGTATACAACCCACCAAGGAACCAAAATAGGCTTGAAATTTATGAGGAAAGTCATATAGGTACGATTGAAGTCATAAACTCAGTTGTTAACATGGCGCGGGAGAAAAAATGTAGGATTTTGATTATGGGAGACTTTAATCATAAAGAGATAGATTGGATAAATCTTGACCCACACAGTGGTGAGGACTCCTTTGGGGCAAGATTCCTAGATTGCGTACAAGGGAATTTCCTACACCAACATGTAATGGAACCAACAAGAGCCAGGGGTGGGGACGAGCTATCACTACTTGATCTGGTGTTCACAGATAATGTGTTGGATATTGAAAATATTGAGTATGAACCACCAATTGGAAAGAGTGACCACTGTGTGTTGTTGATGGAGTATATCATTGAAGACATTCTTCCTGAGAGTAGAGGCACTGAGGACATGAGGAGGAACTATCAGAAAGGAGATTACATCAAAATGAATGAGCTTTTTGCAGTTATTGACTGGAGAACCTTATTTTACAACAAATCTGTACAAGAAATGTATGACATCTTTTGTGAGAAATATGGGAAGATAGTAGATTGCTGCATACCTGTCACCAAAGTAGGTGTAATTCATGCCAGAGAGAAATGGTTCGATAATGGGTGTAAAAGAGCTAAGGAGTGGAGAGACAAATGCTGGAAAAGGTATAGGAGGAGAAAAAACATAAATGCCTGGCAAACCTACAAAAGAGCAAGAAATGACTACCTAAGTAAAAGGAGAGAGGCAGAGAGAGATTATGAGAGGGACATCACCAGGAAGGCTAAAGAAAATCCCAAGCTTTTCCACAGCTTTATCAGAGGAAAACTGAAGGTAAAAGAACAGGTTTTAAGGCTAAAGAGAGCGGATGGAAGCATCACTGAGACGGACGAAGAGATCTGCAAAGAATTGAACAAGGAGTTTCAGTCAGTATTTACAGTAGAAAATACCCCACCCCCTCAGATTGCAGTGATAGAAGCTCAAGGGCCGGTATTAGAGAACATCAACCTTACAGCCACAGAGGTATGCAAAGCGCTGATGGATTTAGATGTTCATAAAGCTACAGGTCCTGATGACATATCCCCTCATGTGCTTAAAAAATGCGCAAACACAATATCAGTGGCACTAAGTATCATATTTAAGGAGTCATTGGAGTCGGGGGAGATTCCAAGATGCTGGAAACAAGCAAATGTGATACCTATCTTCAAAAAGGGAAGGAGGGATACGGCTCTGAACTATAGACCAGTTTCCTTGACCAGCATAGTTTGCAAACTTATGGAGAAACTACTAAGGAAACATATCTCTCTTCACTTGGAATCCTTCAACTTTTTGTCAGTGAGGCAACATGGCTTCAGAGAAGGAAGATCAACAGTAACAAACTTATTAGAATTTTATGATGAGGTAAGCCAAATCTTACAGGAAAGAGAGGGCTGGGCAGATTGCATATTCCTAGACTTCCAGAAAGCGTTTGACACTGTTCCACATGGGAGACTTATTAAGAAGCTGCAATCAATGGCTAGAATAGGTGGAAATGTCTTGGAATGGATAAAAACTTACTTAGAAGGAAGGGAACAGAGGGTTAGAGTAAGACACTCAGTGTCTGAATGGAGAAGAGTTAGTAGTGGAGTCCCACAGGGTTCAGTTTTAGGGCCACTTTTGTTCCTTGTATATGTAAATGACCTACCAGAGTGTGTAAATTCATTCATGAATATGTTTGCAGATGATGCAAAGATTGTGAAGAAAGTAAAAAACGAGAACAATGGTAGAGAACTTCAGGAGGATCTAAATAATCTGCATGAGTGGTCAGAAAAGTGGCTAATGAAATTCAATACCTCAAAATGTAAGGTAATGAGAATGGGTACAAGTGCAAGAAGGCCCAAGCTTGACTACTCGGTGGCTGGAGTACAACTTCAAGAGACAGAAAATGAGAGAGATCTAGGAGTAAACATACTGGCAGATTTGTCTCCAGAAATACATATAAATGGCGTAGTAAGGGCAGCATATGCATTCTTATCAAATGTAAGGGTAGCCTTCAGGCACATGGACAAGGAAATGTTCAGAAATATTTATGTAACCTATGTGAGGCCAAAACTCGAATATGCAGCCCCCTTTTGGAATCCGCACTTGAAAAAGCACATAGCTAAGCTTGAAAAAGTTCAAAGACATGCCACGAAACTGGTGCCAGAAATACGCAATCTCGGTTATGATGAGAGGCTGAGGGAATTAGACTTGCCATCACTCGAAGCTAGAAGAGTAAGGGGGGATATGGTGACAGTCTTTAAATTCCTTCATGGTTATGATAGAGTGGATAGGGATCGATATTTCGATATGGCTGGCTCTAGAACTAGAGGTCATAGTTTGAAGCTTCGGAAGAAAACTTGTTTGCAGGATGTAAGGAAATACTTTTTCAGTGTAAGAGTAGTTGATAATTGGAATTCGCTAAGCGAGGAGGTAGTTAATGCTACCTCAATCCATAGTTTTAAGGACAGGTATGATAAGTATCACTAAGTCTAAAAATGGAACCGATCAGGAGACGGAAGATACGAGCTTTGGGCTCTTTCCCGTAAACACAATTAGGTAATCACAATTAGGTAATCACACATATAGGAGGGATACGGCTCTGAACTATAGACCAGTTTCCTTGACCAGCATAGTTTGCAAACTTATGGAGAAACTACTAAGGAAACATATCTCTCTTCACTTGGAATCCTTCAACTTTTTGTCAGTGAGGCAACATGGCTTCAGAGAAGGAAGATCAACAGTAACAAACTTATTAGAATTTTATGATGAGGTAAGCCAAATCTTACAGGAAAGAGAGGGCTGGGCAGATTGCATATTCCTAGACTTCCAGAAAGCGTTTGACACTGTTCCTCATGGGAGACTTATTAGGAAGCTGCAATCAATGGCTAGAATAGGTGGAAATGTCTTGGAATGGATAAAAACTTACTTAGAAGGAAGGGAACAGAGGGTTAGAGTAAGACACTCAGTGTCTGAATGGAGAAGAGTTAGTAGTGGAGTTCCACAGGGTTCAGTTTTAGGGCCACTTTTGTTCCTTGTATATGTAAATGACCTACCAGAGTGTGTAAATTCATTCATGAATATGTTTGCAGATGATGCAAAGATTGTGAAGAAAGTAAAAAACGAGAACAATGGTAGAGAACTTCAGGAGGATCTAAATAATCTGCATGAGTGGTCAGAAAAGTGGCTAATGAAATTCAATACCTCAAAATGTAAGGTAATGAGAATGGGTACAAGTGCAAGAAGGCCCAAGCTTGACTACTCGGTGGCTGGAGTACAACTTCAGGAGACAGAAAATGAGAGAGATCTAGGAGTAAACATATTGGCAGATTTGTCTCCAGAAATACATATAAATGGCGTAGTAAGGGCAGCATATGCATTCTTATCAAATGTAAGGGTAGCCTTCAGGCACATGGACAAGGAAATGTTCAGAAATATTTATGTAACCTATGTGAGGCCAAAACTCGAATATGCAGCCCCCTTTTGGAATCCGCACTTGAAAAAGCACATAGCTAAGCTTGAAAAAGTTCAAAGACATGCCACGAAACTGGTGCCAGAAATACGCAATCTCGGTTATGATGAGAGGCTGAGGGAATTAGACTTGCCATCACTCGAAGCTAGAAGAGTAAGGGGGGATATGGTGACAGTCTTTAAATTCCTTCATGGTTATGATAGAGTGGATAGGGATCGATATTTCGATATGGCTGGCTCTAGAACTAGAGGTCATAGTTTGAAGCTTCGGAAGAAAACTTGTTTGCAGGATGTAAGGAAATACTTTTTCAGTGTAAGAGTAGTTGATAATTGGAATTCGCTAAGCGAGGAGGTAGTTAATGCTACCTCAATCCATAGTTTTAAGGACAGGTATGATAAGTATCACTAAGTCTAAAAATGGAACCGATCAGGAGACGGGAAGATACGAGCTTTGGGCTCTTTCCCGTAAACACAATTAGGTAATCACAATTAGGTAATCACACATATAGGAGGGATACGGCTCTGAACTATAGACCAGTTTCCTTGACCAGCATAGTTTGCAAACTTATGGAGAAACTACTAAGGAAACATATCTCTCTTCACTTGGAATCCTTCAACTTTTTGTCAGTGAGGCAACATGGCTTCAGAGAAGGAAGATCAACAGTAACAAACTTATTAGAATTTTATGATGAGGTAAGCCAAATCTTACAGGAAAGAGAGGGCTGGGCAGATTGCATATTCCTAGACTTCCAGAAAGCGTTTGACACTGTTCCTCATGGGAGACTTATTAGGAAGCTGCAATCAATGGCTAGAATAGGTGGAAATGTCTTGGAATGGATAAAAACTTACTTAGAAGGAAGGGAACAGAGGGTTAGAGTAAGACACTCAGTGTCTGAATGGAGAAGAGTTAGTAGTGGAGTTCCACAGGGTTCAGTTTTAGGGCCACTTTTGTTCCTTGTATATGTAAATGACCTACCAGAGTGTGTAAATTCATTCATGAATATGTTTGCAGATGATGCAAAGATTGTGAAGAAAGTAAAAAACGAGAACAATGGTAGAGAACTTCAGGAGGATCTAAATAATCTGCATGAGTGGTCAGAAAAGTGGCTAATGAAATTCAATACCTCAAAATGTAAGGTAATGAGAATGGGTACAAGTGCAAGAAGGCCCAAGCTTGACTACTCGGTGGCTGGAGTACAACTTCAGGAGACAGAAAATGAGAGAGATCTAGGAGTAAACATATTGGCAGATTTGTCTCCAGAAATACATATAAATGGCGTAGTAAGGGCAGCATATGCATTCTTATCAATGTAAGGGTAGCCTTCAGGCACATGGACAAGGAAATGTTCAGAAATATTTATGTAACCTATGTGAGGCCAAAACTCGAATATGCAGCCCCCTTTTGGAATCCGCACTTGAAAAAGCACATAGCTAAGCTTGAAAAAGTTCAAAGACATGCCACGAAACTGGTGCCAGAAATACGCAATCTCGGTTATGATGAGAGGCTGAGGGAATTAGACTTGCCATCACTCGAAGCTAGAAGAGTAAGGGGGGATATGGTGACAGTCTTTAAATTCCTTCATGGTTATGATAGAGTGGATAGGGATCGATATTTCGATATGGCTGGCTCTAGAACTAGAGGTCATAGTTTGAAGCTTCGGAAGAAAACTTGTTTGCAGGATGTAAGGAAATACTTTTTCAGTGTAAGAGTAGTTGATAATTGGAATTCGCTAAGCGAGGAGGTAGTTAATGCTACCTCAATCCATAGTTTTAAGGACAGGTATGATAAGTATCACTAAGTCTAAAAATGGAACCGATCAGGAGACGGAAGATACGAGCTTTGGGCTCTTTCCCGTAAACACAATTAGGTAATCACAATTAGGTAATCACACATATAGGAGGGATACGGCTCTGAACTATAGACCAGTTTCCTTGACCAGCATAGTTTGCAAACTTATGGAGAAACTACTAAGGAAACATATCTCTCTTCACTTGGAATCCTTCAACTTTTTGTCAGTGAGGCAACATGGCTTCAGAGAAGGAAGATCAACAGTAACAAACTTATTAGAATTTTATGATGAGGTAAGCCAAATCTTACAGGAAAGAGAGGGCTGGGCAGATTGCATATTCCTAGACTTCCAGAAAGCGTTTGACACTGTTCCTCATGGGAGACTTATTAGGAAGCTGCAATCAATGGCTAGAATAGGTGGAAATGTCTTGGAATGGATAAAAACTTACTTAGAAGGAAGGGAACAGAGGGTTAGAGTAAGACACTCAGTGTCTGAATGGAGAAGAGTTAGTAGTGGAGTTCCACAGGGTTCAGTTTTAGGGCCACTTTTGTTCCTTGTATATGTAAATGACCTACCAGAGTGTGTAAATTCATTCATGAATATGTTTGCAGATGATGCAAAGATTGTGAAGAAAGTAAAAAACGAGAACAATGGTAGAGAACTTCAGGAGGATCTAAATAATCTGCATGAGTGGTCAGAAAAGTGGCTAATGAAATTCAATACCTCAAAATGTAAGGTAATGAGAATGGGTACAAGTGCAAGAAGGCCCAAGCTTGACTACTCGGTGGCTGGAGTACAACTTCAGGAGACAGAAAATGAGAGAGATCTAGGAGTAAACATATTGGCAGATTTGTCTCCAGAAATACATATAAATGGCGTAGTAAGGGCAGCATATGCATTCTTATCAAATGTAAGGGTAGCCTTCAGGCACATGGACAAGGAAATGTTCAGAAATATTTATGTAACCTATGTGAGGCCAAAACTCGAATATGCAGCCCCCTTTTGGAATCCGCACTTGAAAAAGCACATAGCTAAGCTTGAAAAAGTTCAAAGACATGCCACGAAACTGGTGCCAGAAATACGCAATCTCGGTTATGATGAGAGGCTGAGGGAATTAGACTTGCCATCACTCGAAGCTAGAAGAGTAAGGGGGGATATGGTGACAGTCTTTAAATTCCTTCATGGTTATGATAGAGTGGATAGGGATCGATATTTCGATATGGCTGGCTCTAGAACTAGAGGTCATAGTTTGAAGCTTCGGAAGAAAACTTGTTTGCAGGATGTAAGGAAATACTTTTTCAGTGTAAGAGTAGTTGATAATTGGAATTCGCTAAGCGAGGAGGTAGTTAATGCTACCTCAATCCATAGTTTTAAGGACAGGTATGATAAGTATCACTAAGTCTAAAAATGGAACCGATCAGGAGACGGGAAGATACGAGCTTTGGGCTCTTTCCCGTAAACACAATTAGGTAATCACAATTAGGTAATCACATACATATGAGCTCTTGAGGGAGGGGGTTAGAATACTTCCTCCATGTTCCCCTGCGTGTCGTAAGAGTAGACTAAGTGGGGCGGAGCGAAGGAATGAAAGAACCCTTCTCTGTACTTTCTCTTCCCAGAAAGTCAGAGCATTATTCCTTTACTCAGCCACTCACCTTATAAGGGGAAAAGTGGCTTATGTATATAAAAAGGCATATGAGAGAGAGAGAGAGAGAGAGAGAGAGAGAGAGAGAGAGAGAGAGAGAGAGAGAGAGAGAGAGAGAGAGAGAGAGAGAGTATTCCCTCCACCCCTCTTTTTTTTTTTTTTTTTTTTTTTTTTTTTTTTTTTTCAAAGTTATAGAAATATCAGATAATATACAAGAAAGTAGACTAAGATGGTATGGTCACGTCGCTAGAAGGGATGAACAGTATGTTGGGAGGAGGGTGATGGAAATGGATATACAGGGTAGAAGGAGAGGGAGACCAAAGCATAGGTGGATGGACCGCATCAATGATGATCTGAGGTCCAAAGGTTTGTTGGGTGATGAGGTATGGGACAGAAATAAATGGAGAAAACTGACCAGAAACATCGACCCCACATAAATGTGGGAAAAGATGTAGACGGAGAAGAGGGTGAAAGAATTACATTTTCAACGTTGGGTATACACTAAGTACAGGATATAAGTTCTCTGGGTTGCAAAAGTGTACACAAAGTTCAAAGTAGCTCAGGCCAAGAGGTCTGAAGTCCTTAAGCCTTGTGCACTCTGCAATGTAGTGTACTAAATTGTTGCCCCCTTCACACTCACATAAATGGCATTTTGAGTGTTCTGGGTGCTTTCTACCAGTTTTCTCGCAATTCACCTCCCATATATTTCTATAACCAAGTCTTATACGGGCAGCAACTCTATCACAGTCACCTGTAAGCATTTTACCCATGCTGTATTTGTGTCTCAGCCTTCTGAAGTTTTCATAATGTTGGATCGAACAGCTGCTTACATGTTGTGTGAGTGTACAAAGTTCTTGCTCTTCCATAATCTCATTATACAACATTGTTTTAAACTGAGTCAGTGTGGTTATAGATTCAGACGCTGAACTCTCAGTTGCCATTTTTGCCAGCTTGTCAGCCTTTTCATTACCTACTATCCCAACATGGGAGGGTACCCATGAAAACTTAACTTGGAGTTTAAGTTTTACGCAATCAATAAGAGCCTCTTGAATTTCAGCCATGTGAGTTTTGTAGGAGCTTTTTAATGATCTCAGTGACAGAAGCGCACTCTGCGAGTCACAGAATATGATAGCATTTCTCCTAGCACTGAGAACATGTTCAATAGCAAGTTTTAGACCAACAATTTCACATTCGGTGATTGATGACCATTTTGGCATACTCAGTGCTTTGTCAAATATTTGCTGCCCTTCAAAATTTTCATAAACTACAATGCTGCACCCAGACCCTCCTGCACTGCTTGTGTGAGACCCATCAGTGTAAATGCAGAGTGTTTCATTGTTAGTTGGGAAACTAGTTTCAATAAAGGCTTCAATTTCATCTAACCATTGATGTTTTTTAATAATTGGAGCAACATTCGGACCAGATGATAATATTGGAAAGAGAATTTCTGGCCCAATCCTCTTGCAAGGATTTATTAATCGTTCAGGACCACTCTCAGTAAAGAGTGTTACATTATGTTTTTTTGTCTCATTGGTTATAAGCTTAAATACTTTGGGGTGAATTTGTCTTTCATACTGTATGTTACTTTTTATCAGTGATTTAATGATTGTTGGCGCTGACTGCGGCCCTTGCAAATGACCAGCATTACATGGATGAGGCTGAGCTGATTTCGCTAGTTTAACTCCAAATATCACAGCTGACTGTTTGATATGTTCTATCAAAGGTGGGAGGTTTAATTCATGTTGCATATTTATAATTCTGGTGCTCATAGGGCAGCCAAGAATAATCCTCATAGCTTTGTTCTGAATTTTTTCTAGGGGTCTTAAGATAGAGGTAGTCATAGTACAGAGCTGCAGGGTGTGATAGTCGACTAATGACCTGACATATGCGAGATAGAAAGTTCGGCATATGTTAATTCCAACACCAGATACCCTATTGGCAAGAAGCTTTAACGGTCTGAGTCTCTGTTGCAGTCTTTCACACAAATCTTTGACATACTCTGTGTGAGGGGGAGAAGGAACTGGTATTCCCAAATATTTGTGATTTTCGCACACCTTAACCATTTGATTGCTTAATACAAGGTGAGGCTCTTGCGAGATACTGGAAAAGTACTTTGTTTTTGGAGTTGAAATGACAAGACCAATGTCTTTTGATACTTGAGAAAAGTCATTAAGTATTATTTGCATATCATTGGCAGAAGGTGCCCTTATACATATGTCGTCTGCATAACATATGATGGTGCATTCATCATTTGGTAGTCTGAGAGACTTGAGAAGCTTATCCATTAAGATGTTAAAGAGAAGGGGAGACAGAACTCCTCCCCGAGGAGTTCCCAGTGTAAATTCCTTTTCGCTGGAAGTAAGATATCCTTTATAGTACACTTTAGAGGTTCGACTACTTAGGTAGCATCTAATTAGTTGCAGTAGTTTACCTTTGACCCCTAAAGTTGCTAAATGATCCAAAATAACGGTTCTATTTGCAATATCAAAGGCATTTTGCAAATCTAGAAAAACAGTGACTTCAGAGCAGTGCTCAACATTCATAAATTCTACAAAACAGTCTTTGGTACTTTTTCCTTTCATAAATCCATACAAATTATTTGATAATTTTCCCTCGAGTGTGAAATCAAGTCTGTTAAGAATGACTCTCTCAAAGGCTTTGCAGAAGCAGGATGTCAGAGAGATAGGTCTTAATTTTGTACTTTCTTTTTTTGGAATTGGAATAATAATGCTTTTTTTCCATTGTTCTGGAAGTGTGCCCTCATTATAAATAGTGCTGAATAAAAACTGAATTGGATTAATACCATTACAAATATCATCATTAAGATCTCGGATTACTTGGTACGTAATGCCATCCTCACCCGGAGAGGTGCTCTTCCCATGGGAGAGAGCAAAGTCCAACTCATTTTTGGTTATGTAGTCAATGAATCTGTCCTCTTCCATTGTTCTTGCACAGGATAATTCTATGTTCATCATTCTTTCAAAGTCAAGATTTCTTAATCGTTGTTGAATATCGCAAGGAAGGTTTTCAAAGGAAGATGTCTTAGAGTATTGTAAGAGAAGTTCTTCAGCAAGAGTTTGGGAATCATTTGTTTGTGACACACTGATGTTTTTGCCAACCAGAGCATTAATTGACTGCCAGATTTTAGAACTACTCGTATGAGCATTGATAGACTGTAGGAAGTTTTGAAAGTGCTTAGTTCGGACATCACTTTTAAGCTCACGGTACTCTCGTAGAGTAAGTAGCAGATTTTCAAGAGTGGTTGCATTGTTGTCCCTTTTATACATATCAACTGCACTGTCTACCTGTTTTTTAAATGTGTTTAGCTTGTTATCTTCTGTCCAATTGTTTTTCTTCTTGATTGCCTTGTGTTTAGGCTTGTGTATGTAAGTTCTATGGAATAAATATATCCGTTCTATTAAGAGATCATAGATTTCTTGGCCTGTAATGGTCTGAATATCTATATTTTCAAATGTAGAAGCCATAAAAGAGCGAAAGGGGGCAACGAATTCAATAGGAATATTTATCTGCTTTCGTTAAATATTCCTATTGAATTAAAAAGTGCTAACGATATATTTTTAAAGTTCAACTACTCATGGGTTTTTTAGTATATCTTCTGCTTCTTCTTCTTCTTCTTATTATTATTATTATTATTATTATTTTTATTATTATTATTATTATTATTATTATTATTATTATTATTATTATTATTATTATTATTATTATTATTAGTCTTCACATAGGTTATCGTCATTGTCGATTATCTTATCTGTTTAAAAGTGCTTCACGTGCAGCCAGAAAGTCAAGAGAGATACCGATAAGAAACACCTCTTTTTAATATTAATGTTTTTTGGGCATTGCAAGTGTTTGGAGTGATACCATTCGCATATGAGATGTTCATATTTTCTGAGTTGTTTTTAGGTTTTATAAAGGCCTCACTATACTGCTCGCTGTATGATTAAGGGCGGTTTACACGGTCAGACGGTTCGTCGAACGCGGTTCGACAGACAATTGTTGGAAGTGATGTTCGAACGGGTGAACGGGGTATTTGGTTGTCGAACACGGAACGTGTTCGACAACCAAATACCCCGTTCAACACGGAACGTGTTCGACAACCAAATACCCCGTTCACACGTTCGAACATCACTTTAAACACTTGTCTGTCGAACCGCGTTCGACGAACCGTTTGACCGTGTAGACCGCCCTTTAGTGATATTCTTTTCGAATGGAGTATGTATTATTTACATTTATTTTTACAGGAGCTTGGAACACCACCACCTTTTCCTTTATATTCCGTATAGCTGTGCTAAAGAGGTGTTTTACGAGCCAGCATTTGTACAGGTGACCTCGTGTGTATGTGTGTTTTATTTTTACTTTTAAGCTTGAGATTTCAGGACGACCATATGCTTTCTTCTTCTTCTTCTTCTTCTTCTTCTTCTTCTTCTTCTTCTTCTTCTTCTTCTTCTTCTTGTGCTCCTACAGGTGTTGGTTCCAAAGATGGTCTAGCTAGTTCTACTTGTGTCTCACTAGTTCTTCCACAGCCTCGACATGACTATGCTTTTCCGCACGGGAAGAATATAGTTCAAATTCAGGCTCTGTAGTTTGGCAACTTAATCTTAAACCCACTAAAACACTATTCCATTCTGGAACTGATTTATAGTAATTTGGAGTCGCATCTGTATTACACGTTCGACAAACGTGGTCGACAACCAAATACCCCGTTCACACGTTTCAACATCTTTTCAAACACTTGTCTGTCGAACCGCGCTCGACGAACTGTTTGACCGTGTAAACCCCCCTTTAGATCCTTGTGGGTAAAAGGTCACCGCAAATACCCCACAACTCTGCTTGGATCACTCGCAAGGTTAGTGGGTAAAGGTTTTTAGCCTTATCTGGTTAACACCAAGATTTCTTCTTGTGGCAACCCCACCACGAGCACCTGACCCAATTTAGAGCACTTAACAGGTGCGGGAAAATCTCTTTGACCCATATCACCTCTTCATAATCTCTTTCCACTCACTGCTGCATCTTGTATCTTTTCATCCCTGCTCCAGTGGCATTCTTTGTGCGTTCATTTCTCTTATCGCCCCATCCATCCATTTCATTCTAGGTCAGCGTTTCAGCCTTATTCCACTTTCTTTTACTCATCATTCTCTATTTAATAGGTATTCCTTATTCATTCTTTGCATATGGCGCACTGGTCTAACCTATACAACAACTTTCTTCCATCAACAGTTTTCTGCATTACTTCTTTTGTTACTCAATATATTGTTTACACCCACAACATACTTCTCAAGCACCTCATCTCCATTACATTCAGTTTGTTACATTTTTATCCTTTCTTGCATTTTAAAGCTCTAATCCGTGAAATGGCAAAGGCACAACCACTCCTTCATGTAACTTCTACATTAATTCTTAAATTCCTAATTCTCCTGACACTTTTCCCAACTATATTTTTACACATTCTCTTTCTCCTCCTTTTACTGTCACGTGCGACCCCAGATACGAAAAACTCTTAGTTTTATCAAGCAACACACCATTCACTCGCGTTCTTCCTACCACCAGGAACATTTCTCGAACATAATTTGTCTCTTGATAACATTCTCCTGCTTAGGCTACTTACAAACATGGTCATCCACTGCTTCAGTTTCTCCTTATAATCAACCACGAGTGCTGTGTTATCTTCAAGAAAAAATGGATTAATTTCCCATAACCTTCCATTCTTACCTACTAATTCCAGCACTTATTCCAGCACTTTTTCATTACCTTCCCATACTACTCCATCTCTATATACACTGAACAACTAGAGGGATATTACACAACCTTGACGTAACCCCACATTCATTCACCTAATGTCAAACACTCACCATTCTAGACACGTCCTCGACTACATATGTTAAAACCTTTGACTGCTTTCAACATATTTCCTCTTATTACATACAGTCAAAAGGTGCTCCACAACCCTTCTCTGTCTACTCATTTTGCTTTTTCCATGATCATGGAAGGCCAAACACATATCTTTACCTTTAACTAAGTACTTTTCACACACCTATTTCACCTCAAACCCTTGATCCATATAGCTTCTCCTGAACCTACCTTATTCTTCCCTGAATACTTTTTCAGTTTCTTTTCTAATTTTCTCAGTCATCACTCATCCAACCACTCTTCCAGCTACAGTCACAAGCATAATCCTCTCAAACTACTGAATTCGTCCTCATCTCCATTCCCTTTATATAGTGGAAATTTGAGTCCCCTTAATCTTTTCACAGGTGTGAAAATGAAAAAAAAAAAAAAAAATCTTTTGTCATGTGAAGCAGATAGCTCTAGTTGATAGTTTTCTTTGCTATACTGTAGAGGTAACGATTTCATTTTTATCTCTTAAGGTGTAATATTGAATAAATTACTATATTCAACTTGAGAATATCAGATATTTCCGATCTTTGACCAGAATCATTCGTGACATCATATTCGCGTTTTTAATTTTGCGTTCACTTATTTTACTTTATTACGTAATTCTTATTTGATGATTGATTCGCTTTTACGTCACAAACTCCCTTTCTCACTAAGGGCTAGGACGGTTGCCTTCTTGCGAAGGACTTGTTTTGGCAAATGTAATCGTTACCCTGAGTGTATGCCTTTACTAACCTCAGTCCGTGACGGGGCGCGAACCCTCGACCTGCCGACACAGAGTCGCGGACGCTACCATTTAGCCACGGAGACTACTTATGTAATTCTTATTTCTGTTTGCAAAATCGCGTCTGATGCTGTGGTTTGATAAGAGGATTAGTGGGTTTTTCCTCTAGTATGTCATCCCTTATTACGTTGGTCATATGCATCGTTTGAATTATGTATTCACATTATGTTTAGAAGACTCTTGTTTTCTAACTGTACTTTAAAGTATACCCAATCTCACGAGTTCTCATAGTTAAAAAAAAAAAAAAAAATTGAAAATAAAAAAAAATAACTGGTAGAAAAAACGAAACCTGATAAATATAATTAGTTTTGATAGAGGACTTAGAATTAATACTTCTGATACGATGTTGTGTATATATTTATATATATATATATATATATATATATATATATATATATATATATATATATATATATATATATATATATATATATATATATATATATATATATATATTATTATTTTTTTTTTAAAGTTACCCCATTATCTTGTTTTTAATCTGTATATCAAGCTGCCGAAGCTTCCGGCTTGGCTCACTACAACAAGCGTTTAACCATAACTTCAAGGGAAATTCAAACAGCTGTCCACTTGCTGTTGCCTGGTGAACTTGCCAAGCATACCGTCTCTGAAGGCACAAAGGCAGTCACGCTCGAATATGTAGTTTAATTTCAAGAAGCAAATGAATGCTTTATCTAATACTCTTTAACTGGTTATCTAATACTCTTTAACTGGTTTTTGTAATGTTTTGGAGGCCACCTGACTATCAAAACTGTAATAGCAATGATTATTCTCTGTTTTAGCTACCCAATCCACTCTTAATCAAATTCACTTTACATTATTAGAGTTTTTCATCTCACGAACACCCATTTATCAGAGAAAAGACAACTTCTTTGGAGAAGAATTAAGAGAAACGTGATAGTAATCTTTATTGCTGGTTAAAATCTTGTTTTTCACGGTTATCGACTCGTTTTAGTATTATTATTATTATTATTATTATTATTATTATTATTATTATTATTATTATTATTATTATTATTATTGGATTCGGTTTTACGTCTCGAACTCCCTTTTCTACCAAGGGCTAGGACGGTTGCCTTCTTACGAAGAACTTGTATTGGCAGATGTAATCGTTACCCTGAGTGTATGCCCTTACTAACCTCAGTCCGTGACGGGGCGCAAACCCTCGACCTGCCGCCTCAGAGTCGCAGACGCTACCATTATGCCACGGAGACTACATTATTATTATTATTATTATTATTATTATTATTATTATTATTATTATTGATCTAGTATTTTTCGATTGAGTGTCGATCACAAGTATCTTGACATGTTGAAATGGCTTCTGATTAGCACAGTGAACTGTGATGGACGGGTGTAAGGGGAGTTGCCATGTGATGAAGCGGTGGAGGTAAAGCAGCTGCGGCTGTCGAGCTCATTGTAGAATAATCTTACCCGCCTACATTGTGGGTGACCCAAAGGGGGGGGGGAGACGTGGCAACCCTTTATCCCAAAGGAGATGAGAGGAATGGTTGAGGTATTTGTTGATCGTGGTGAATGGTCGTTTCTTGGCTTGGTCACCCCCCTTACAAGGGGGAATGAGACATGTGAATATGTATGTATAATATAAAGATTGTGATTTACTGCTAATGTCGTAAGTTATATGAAGGCGATTACAGTATATATAAATATATTTTTAGGTTGTGTATATATATTAATTATTTTTATTTATCATATGAATAATTATAGTATCATTTTCTCTTGATATACGAGACATGCGATGAATTTTGACAGCTAAAATTTGACGTGCGAGTGAAAGAAAGACTTGTTCCTCATACGGCATTTGTTATTAGTTTTTATTAGTACCCAAATATGTCATAAGCATACTCCAAATGTTTATGATAACTTGTCCTAGATTTTTTTTTCCGGAGACAGTGGGCCAGTTGACTTGCAGCTATGGAATAATACTGTTTGTTTCTTTTACAATAAACTTCTCTTACGATTACATCTGCCAAAGCAAGTCTTTCGCAAGAAGGCAACCGTCCTAGCCCTCGGTTGAAAAGGGAGTCCGTGACGTAAAACCGGGACATTAGAGGAAATATTGTAGATCTGTAGTAATTTACAAGTTACCTGTCCATGGATAACATTGTCAGTAATACTTCCTCACGATCTGACTTTCCTATAAAAATTTGGGAAAGACCCGCGTTCTTACCCATGTACCTGTCCTGCATGTAGCGGAAGTAGACTGTAGGTATGCACTTAATAATAATATATCATTTAGGTTTTTGACAACCTTCAATCTGTAGTTTATTGGAGTGGTTTATTAAAATATTAATAATTAAATAATTCAGACCACATTTACGGGTTGCAGCTAAGACGTGCATTGTAAAAAATGAGGCAGGATTTTGTGTGTATGTGTGTATGTGTGTGTGCATGTCTTCCTTTGATTTTAAAGGTCGAGACTCGATTCCCTAATCGTTGAGATGTATGATATAGTTAAATAGTGGTACATGTCTCGTGAGCGATAGCATTTTAATAATGATTATGTTCGTCTGTACAATGTAAAATTAGATAATAATTGTGACTTCTTTTTCCGTTTATTCTTAGTTTATGTTTTTGTATTGTCCATATAAAAAGAATGGAAGCGTACTAAGATGATAATATTTATTTTCTTATAGTATGGTTAGAGTACAGCATTTTTTTTTTTTATGATTGTGACACCAGGACAGGCCAAAACAAAAATTATAAAATAAAGCAGCCCTCATCGTGCCTGGGCACGAAGAATTCGTAAAGTAAAGAGAAACAGAGATGGAGAGTGTAATGACTTGTCAGATGTGAAGGGATAGTAAAAGATGTGTAATGAATATCCAAGAATATTCAGTGTAGCTGTAGGCATAGAAAAAGAACCGAAACTGAAGGAAGACTTAACATCGAACTGTCCTGGACAGACCTATTTAAGTTCAAAAAAGACATTCAGCTGTAGCATCGCAACGGGCGGCTGCTTGTAGCATCTTTCCAATGGGAAATGTCAGGGTTTATATATATATATATATATATATATATATATATATATATATATATATATATATATATATATATATATATATATATATATATATATTATATATATATAAATTA
>JAXCGZ010006826.1:0-24983 GCA_037179515.1 Halocaridina rubra | reverse complement strand
AACCTTGACACCTCCCAGGGAATAAGAGAGTGAAGGTCTTTTTCTGTTGGTATGCTTTTGAAAAATCATGGAACCTTAATGAGTCTCATTATAGATGCTAATTGCATTACTGTAGTAAAATTATTTATAACCTAAACTATTGTAGCTACATATAAAGTATTTAAAGAATATTTTTGTATGGTTACTTTTTAATAACTGAATTTAAAAACCGTTGACCTGTGCGGTATTGATTCACTATAATTTCATTGTGGTCATTTTATCATAATAATTTCATTGCATAGTAATTACATATTAGGCATTTTCGCTGCATTGTAAGTACGTCGCAACTGTTGAACTAGTTGCAATTCGCCTGCTTGTTTGCTCAAGTCCCTCCTACTACTTTTCCTATATAAGAAATTGTTCATTACAGTTAAGCTACTTCTCTTAAGAGTAACATTTAAAAATAATTCGAACTAAAGCCCTCAAAATGCCTCTGCAATATGTCTTAAGCGTAAGAAATGAGAAAAAGCCCATTGATAATAGTCATCTATTTGTGAGAGAGAGGAAAAGTGGTGAAAATTCTACTTGGAAATGTGACCAGTTTCATAATACACGTTGCCATGCAAGATGCCTCTCAAGAGAAACAGTTCTTGTGAAGACTGGCATCGATTGTTCAACGAGGTGATTGGGGCATCTCATCGTACGATCTGGAAATATTTAGAAGTTTTAAAGAAGAAGCAATCAAGAAATGAAGCGATAATGGAACAGTATACCGCAGGTACAGAAATTCCCTGTCGTACAAAAAATATAAGGATAGTGCGGTAAGAATCCAACGCCTCATCAATGAATTTGAAAAATCGCGAATTGCTTGACTATCTAAGAGGAGTTGCTCATAATTTGTCTTATTAAGTCTCATCTTGGCTGTCATGATGATATATGTCTCAGATATCTGTTTAAATGTCTTTTTAGAATAAATTTTGCTCTTTTTTTAGTTTGCCTTTGAATTTCTATTTGTTTTTTAGAATAAATGTTGTTCTGTGTTCGTACGTATTAGAAGATAAATGAATACTTTTCAATGGATGTCTCATTTTTTATCTATAACCCTTCTTTTTTTTCTGAGGTGTGATGTATATACAGTACCTTGTGATGAAAAAACAAGACGATGAACTTATTGACGATGTAATATATTCCGATGAAATTACCACGATGATATTGCTGCGTTGAAATTACCGGACTTCGCGGTATTTTCAAAATATATGAGAGTACTAAGATTCGTGAAGTATTGGTTACATATTTTGAGATGAAACAGTTTTGCTGCTTGATTTCGAATCTAGTTTTAACGGACAAAAGGGGTGGAACATCGATCTGATGCTGCTGATTGTCCATAGCTATTGAAATGGGGTCAGTAGTGGCTAATATCAACATTTACATTATGAAGAGAATAAGATTGATACTTTTAATCAAGCGAAAACATCCAATGCGACCATGTAAAATACCTATACACTGGAAGTATTTTACTTCAGCATTTTTATTTCAAAAAATTTTGAGTAGTAATCACTAGCAATGCATACTCATAAAGTCAGACACTTTGGAGCAATAATGTACATGTGTCGCTCCCACTGATGTAAATACAGTGAAGGCCTTTGTCAATTAACTGCCAACTATCACAACTTGTCAACTGCATGCGTGACTTTTAAACTGAAAAATATGAAATTGGGTGCTTGGGATTTTGTCCATTATTTACGATATCCATTAAACTTGGATACCAAACTCCTATGAGTGTATAATGATATGTTCATTGTATGGTGCTGACTGTGTAATAGTTGTCTTTTTTTTTTTTTCTAAGGTACGGACAGGAGTAACCAACAAAGCTGTTTTGTCGTACAGTGCCATTTTACAAGCAGGTGGTGGTGGCGGCAACAGTGTAACTAATAAAGATTGTACTCTGCAATCTCAGCCTGTGCTTTTGCAGGGGGCAACTCCAACAGCTGTTAAAAATGCGTCACTACCCAAAGGGGCACCTGCTACTATCAGTATTATTACTGGAAAGGTACATATTACTTCTTACTCTATATGTTCTTTTGTATCTTTTTTCTTGGTGTTATGGACATGTATGGTATTTTGTTTAATCCTATTACTATGTCTTTGCACATACATATTGTGATCATACTGTATATTCTGTTTATTGTTTTGCCAATATTTTTAAGATACTCTAAATGGACATTTCTTTTTATGGCTTGGATGATATCAGTTTAGAAAACTTTTATCGTGTCAGTAGCCTCTTGTGATAAACTGCAATTATTATGCCAACTCTTGTTATAAACTGCTTTAGATGGAGATATTGGTTTAGTCTTCATCATTATCTTATAAGTCCCCATAAGAAAGGAACTGAGAGCAATTTACTGTTTTGTTACTTTTTGTATCCAACTGGGTGTGTACAACTCAAACAGAATTAGTAGGCATCAAGAGTCTCACCCTTTCCAATCTGTCTGAACTTTTGTTCTCTTTTAGTTTACAACAAGTATATAATTTCATACAGAAAAGATTCCCAGCACTCACTTCCATATCCATCTTAGCTGTCTTGTACAATACGCAAAATATACAAGGGTGGATAGACATGGAGATATACTGTAGTTTGTAATCCAAGTACAGAGAGTGAGTATGAGCAGGGTATGTTGAAGCTTCTTGCCTCCCTTTTTTTCTTACAGATTTGACCACCCTGCTATCTTCAGCAGGATGAGGCATCATGTTGGAAAAGGTTGAATACCAAAATTGAGAATATAGTTCCAATTAAATTCCAAGTTTGTTTACTTCCAGGGTAACAAGCAGGGAGCAACCGCTGTCACAAACAGCAACCCCGTGAATATGTTGTCTGTTAATCTTGCACAGAGCAAGCCAAATATGATCAACTTGAAGATCTCTAATGGACAGATTCAAGCTGATGGATTACATCAAGTTGATGGTTAGTACTGTAACGTGCTTTTTTTCTTTTGTTAATCCTTTGTTCCTATAGCTCTTTTGCCTTTGCTACTTTAACACATATATATGGGGATGGAATTGTTTCTGTTCTAATAACAAGGTTATCCTTTTAAATCATCTCTTTCTATACATGACTTATGCAGATGCAATTCTATTCCCCATCACTGCTAAATGTGTTATAGCATGAAAATAAAAAATTTTGTGGGAAGGATTCCTATCCTTCCCATCCGTTTAGTGGTCCATTGTAACTTGCAAACTATGTGAAGAAAGAATTGTTTAACTAATTTTCCCCCCCACACCTTATGCTATATCTTCAGGAGTTTGTAGGATGGCTTTGGTTGTAGCAAAATATAATAGGCAGTAGGGCTTCATCACAGCCAATCCATCATCTCTCCTTGAAGCCTTTAAGCAGCGAGATGAACTTGGTTTCAACCTGTCTTAGTTTATTGCTTGTCATTCTCTTATTTCTGCCTTTCCCTTAAGCTTTTTGATCAGTCGTTTTGTGGCCTGAAATATGTAGCCAGCTCTAATGACACTGAAACTGTGAGTGACATATTGTTTCTCCTCCTCCACTAGAGATTATGTGTGTTTATAGTAACATTACTGTACAGGGAGTTCTCGTATAACATCGTTACGTCAGAGGCCAAGAAATTATTAATAAATTAAGGTTTCGACTTACCTGGTTGGTGTGGTAAATTCAAACCGCACTCGCTGAACAGTTTGTTAGCGCGGCGGACAAATGCACACCTAGCAGCACAGCTGTATTCATATTTATCAAGTTAATGGCTTTATTTAGTTATTTGCTTATACTGTATATTTGATTATAGTGAATTTAAAAAAATACCAAACACAGAGTAAATATGATTTTATTCGAAATAATATGTTGAGCGTTGTGTAAGAATATGGCATCACTCGGCATTTGAAGAGGAAGAAGAACCACCGCTCAATTTATTCCCGCCCACCACATTGTTCCTCGTATTTTATCTGCTCTCTCGTTGTGTTCGCTCGTTACTGACACTACCATGTCTTCCAAGCGTGTTGGTGATAGTTCTGATGGCAGTGCTACAAAGAAAAGAAAAGCCATCATCATGGAAACTAAAATTGATATAGTGAACTGTGCTGAAAAGGGAGAAACTTCTACGAACATTGGCTGTAATCTCGGACCAGCCTGTGGCCACACTCATCAAAGATAAAGATTGCATCTGTGACCACGTTAAAGGTTCAGCTCCTAATGTCTATTGTAATCACTAGGCAGTGTAGTCACCTTATGTTTGAGCTGGAGAAATTGCTAGTGCTTTAACTTGAAGACCATAATTGACGGCGTATTCCAGTAAGCCTCATGTTAATATAGGAAAATGCTAAAATATTATTCAAAGCCTTCAGAAGAGAAAAGGGGGAAGGAAGTGTAGGAGAAGAGTAGTAGACGTTGGTGTAATCGTTTTAAGGCTCGTGCTAATTTGCATAAGTATGTAAGGTGAAGCTGCTAGTGGTGATGAGGAAGCAGCAAAAATTATTCCTATTGCTTTGGCTGAGATAATAAGGGAGAAGGGGTACTGTGCTGAACAGCTATTTAACGTAGATGAGACTAGCTTATTCTATAAGTGTATGCCTAGTCATACGTACATAGCCAAGGAGGAGAAGACAGCACCAGGCCATAAAGTCAGCAAGGAAAGACTTACTTCGCTTTTGGTGGCTAACGCTGCTGGATATTGTAAGCTGAAGCCCTTGTTGGTTTATTTGGCAGAAAACCCAAGGGTGTTTGGAAGGGTCAGCTGCCAGTCATCTGGAAGTCAAACAAGAAGGCTTGAATAACCCTTCAAATATTTGAGGACTAGTTCAGCAACCGTTTTGTCTTTGAAGCGTAGAGGTATTTTGCTTCCAAGGGTCTGCCCTTTAAGGTGTTGCTAATCCTGGACAATGCCACTGGTCACCCTGCCCATTTAGATGACTTTCATCCTAATGTAAAGGTGGTTTACCTTCCACCTAATACCACTTCCCTTTTACAGCCAGTGGATCAGGGGGCCATGGCCTCTTTCAAGGCCTACTACTTCCAAAGAACAATCGCTGTGGCTCTCAGGGCAACTGAGAAGGACAAGAACTTGACTCTTAAGGAGTTCTGGAAGTCTTACAATAATCTTCATATTGTGAAGAATATTGGTGATGCATGGGAGGAAGTGATGCATTGGAACTTGAATGGAGTATGAAAGAAGCATGCCCTTATTTTGTGAATGATTCCGAGGCTTTTAGAAGACAGTTGAGGCTGTAACGAAGAACGTAGTTGTCATGATTAGAGAGCTCGAGTTGGAGGTGGTGGTTGATGATGTAAAAGAGCTGGAATCTCATGGCGAGGAATTATCTACAGAGGACCTTATTCAGCTTGAAAAGCAAATGATTAACTAAGAGGAAGAACACTGAGCCCAGAGCCAAAGAGATTCACAGCCAAGGAATTGAATGAATCGTTTGCCTTGGCAAAGGAATTGTTGACAAAGCTTGAGTCTTAGGACCCCGACGGTTCCAGGTACAATGAGGTGGAGGGAGGAATCAATGATTCCCTGAGGTGTTACAAGGAAATATATAAGGAGAAGAAGAGGGCATCCTTCCAGACTAGCCTTGACCAATTTGTTGTGAAAATAGTGCCCAGCAACAGATCCTATACCCTCAACCTAAGGTGCCTCCACCTCTATAAACTCACCTGCCCCAGTTCCTCCATTATGTTCTTTTGCCTCTCCAGACTCACCTGCCTCTCAAGCTTCCACCTCCCAATAAGCCAGTCTCTCCCTCCCTTGCAATACCCCTTCCATTGTGCAAGCCAACCACACCAGTAAAGGTAAGTTATAAATCACTGTACATTGTACTGTAGTTTAATTTTAGCATTAATACTGTATATTTAAGAGGTAAGCAATACTGTTTAGTTTAGTTTTAGTATTTTTTTTATCGTAGATTAAGATAACATTAGTTTCCAATGTTTTCAATCATAAATCGACTACGCTACCACGTGATCACAATGGACATCATAGGGGTCGAACCTTTCATGTGGTCACGGATGCAATGTTTGTCTTTGATGATCGTGGCCACACTTGTACTGGCTAATCCGGCTTTCCGGTCAATGTTCGTAAAAGATTCTTCCTTTTCAACACAGTTTACCACTGCATTTTTAATTTCCATGGTGATTTCTTTTTTTAGTAGCACTGCCATCAGAACTATCACTAAGATGCTTGGGAGGCATAGTATTGTCAGTAACAAATGAACACAACAAGAGAGCAGACAAAAACACTAGGGTATGGCGGGCTTGAATAAATTGAGCGGTGGTTCTTCTTCCTCTTCTAATGCCGTGTGATGCCAGATTCTTACAGGACACTCAACAAACTGTAATAAAATTGTGTTTACAGCTTTTTTTTTTTTTATTGAATATAATCCTTCAATATAACCAAATATATAAAAAAATAAATTAATAAAGCCATTAACATGATAAATACGAATACAGTCGTGTATTTCGAATAAAATCGTATTTACAGCTGTTTGTTTTTTTTTAAGTTGAATATAATCCTTCAATATAACCAAATACAGTGAGTCCTCATATAATGTTGTTTCGAGTTAATGACAAAAACTGCTTTAAAAAAACAGAAAAAAATTTCATCCATTTATTTTTCATTTGTAAATATTCATAAATTTGTTTTTGTCTAGTTTCCCTTACCCTTCTGTCCTGTTGGTCCTCTAGGGGTGAAAAGTTGGACCAGTTGAAGTTGCCAACAGTCATTTCACAGATGATGATAAAGAGATTTGTACATGTTTAAATGAATGTATCTTATCTGTATTTACCAGTGAAAACTTGGAATATATTCCAGAGGTAGATACATATACACAGACTGTCCCGATAATATACTTAGTACAATAAATATTACGAGGAAGGATGTAATAAAAGAAATAGATAAATTAAAGGCTCATTAATCCTCTGGACCTGATGAAATTTATGCTAGAGTATTAAAGAAGTGTAAGGTAGAGCTTAGTTATCCACTAACTGCACTATTCTATAATTTAATAGAATTAGGATTGGTACCCAAGGAATGGAAATTGACAGATGTAATAATATTTAAAAGAATAGGTTAAAAAGTAAAACTATAGATCTGTATTTTTTCCTTTTAAATTTAGTATAATTTTTCAATATAACCAAGTGTATATAAAAAAATGAATAAATAAAGCCATGAACTTGATAAAAAAAATGAGATACTAGTGTAATATTTTTTATGTTTACAAGTGTGTTTTATATCGTGTAGTTTTTTACCTTTCCAGACTCACCTGCTTGCCCCTGTCTCGTCAGCAGCTGACATAGCAAGCTTTCTCCTGATAAGCAAGTCTCTCCCTCTATATGTAAGCACGCCACATAAGTACAGTATACTGTACAGGTACTATTTACAGTTTTGTACTGTACAGTAACACAGTACAAGTATTGTTGTATAATATAGTACAGATATTTTTATGTATGTGTTGTTTTATTATACTGTACAATACCTGTATATTATGTTAATTTTAAAGTTTAGGAATATTATTAAGATTAGTTTTAGTAATTTTAAGAACCATTAGGAACATAGGGTCCCCCCCTTAAAAAATCTAAGTGAGTTCCGACTAATGTCCATTTTCAACTTAAATCATCTGTCAGGAACGGAACCCTAACGTTATATGAGGACTCCCTGAATATAAACAAATAAATAAATAAAGCCATTAACTTGATAAATATTAATACAGAAGTGCTGCTAGGTATGCATTCGTTCGCCTCTCTCATAAACTGATTTGGCGTGCAGTTTGAATTTACCGTACCAGCCAGGTAGGTCGAAAAATTAATTTTATTAATTATTTATTGGCCTCTGACATAACGACGTAAGCCGGAATGACATTTTACGAGGACCTGCTGTACTTTTAAAACTACTGAACTGAGTATTGTTTAGGATATGCTTATATGGAGTTTGACCAATATTGTATTAAAAAAGGGTTTGAGGTAATTTGTATACTATTTTCTCTTTTTTATTATAGTTTTTCTAGTAATTTTTAAAGTTCTGAAGTATGGATATATAATAATGGATATTATCTTTTCTCCCTATTTCATAGTTTATGGGTATTATACATATTTTAATAATGGTGTTAATCATGAATTCCTCCTGTTCATCAATGTTTCTTATGATATAGTTTAACAGTATTTAGATACTTGAAATTCTACTGCATATTAGTTTCTGTATTAGAGTTAGCAGATAATTTCTACAATATTGCCTTGTTTTGCAGTGTTACGTGAAGCCCGACCTTTAGCCAGTAACACTAAGTCTTTAGATGAGAGGAAAGAGCAATTTTCACCAGCCATGGCTATTACTGTAGTGACAGCACCAAGTCATACAACTATTACAGGGCCTGTAAGTACGTCAATGGCCGTACCAAAATCACCTGAATTAGAAACTTCTCCGTCGAGGCAAGCTTCCTCAGTACTGACTCCAAAATATTCAACAGTAGTAAATAAACAAACAGATGAGGAGTCACTGTGTGAAGTGACAGATGGATTGAGACTTCCCCTCACAGGGTAAGTTCCTTTAATTCTTCTGAGGTTTTAGAAGTTGATATACTGTATTGCATATAATGGTGATATTTGCTGTGGGTTATGAGCTGTTTCACTGTTGTAGAATTAGATATGTAAGTATGTTTTATCTGGAATTCAAGGGGATTTCTTCTGGAAATTTTGTTACAAGAGCAAGACCTTCAGGAATTGTAAACTTTGTAGTTATATATTTTTTAATATCGTAATGATTTGTCTTTATTGCTATTCTTGTAATTAAAAAAGAAAACTTGCTCTTGCAGGATTTGCAAATTATTTCAAGAAAATGTTTATTTCTTTTGCAGGGGAAAAAGTAGTCATGTCAAGTTTTGTGGGGATGCTGCTGATGAAGGTAGAGAAAATGGATTAGAAGTATTACTACCTGAGGATATCAAGACCTCAGAGAGTACTCAACAAATTATCACGTCCGTACTTCATCCTCTAGCATCCTCCAACCAGTCTTCACTGCCCTTACCTCTAAATAATAAGTTTCAGTTTACCACGACTTCTGCCTCTCACGCTGTGGCTACAACCAAGTACTCTTTTGTAACCATGCAGTCTCCTATGCAGAATCCTTTAACACCTAATGTTTCTCCACTTTTTATGAATGCACAACATGCATTATCAATGCATAATCATTCAGTCATTACAAATGCCTCAACTAAGGAAGGTGAGTACTTGAATTTGGAATGTGATGAAAAAATCAAGGAAGAGCCAGGTGAGGAAGAGGAAAATATGATTCAGGAAATTAGGCAAGAGGCATTGGGGCCCTTTGGTCCCAGATCACCAGAGAACTTTAACAGTGCACACCAGGATGGATTCCATAATAGCTATAATAATAATAATAATAACAACAATAATAATAATATAGGAATAGACTGTGAAATTAAAGATGAAAAGAACATTGTTGAAAAGGAGACGTCCTCAAATATTAAGGTTGAAGATGAAGAAAAATCTGGCTTGCTAGTGTCATCAAGTGATGATGTGAAGCCAGAGTTGGTGAAATTCTCTGATCTCTTAAAGTGGGAAAATGGTGTGGGAAAGCTGAGTGGTAGTAATCTCAAATTTAGAATGAATGAATTTAATGCTGTTGAGATTGTTGAAGACAAGGATTTGGAGGAGATAAAGTTCCACCATAACAACAAGGTGCAATACCCCTCCGACCAGACATCATTCCAGGAAGCCTAATATTCGAGAAATTGTTAAGGACGATGAGATATTTTCAGATAACTCCCAGGATTCTGATCAGCAGGGAAATAAATCAGCGAGGGAATCGGATGACATATGCTGCTGTAAAAACTGTGGTTGCTACGGACTTAGTTCAGAGTTCTTCAGAGATAGCAGCTTCTGTTCTTTGGCGTGTGGAGATGTAAGTAGGATATTGTCATTTTGCATTGTCATTAATGTATCTGCTTTACATTGTAATTAAAATGAATGTGTGCATAATGTCATATTGAATTTCTGGATAAGATGATTGTAATTCTTATGATAAGAGTATTGCAATATCATTAACCCTAAAGATATATTACTGTATTGTGATTACTGCATACTACCATAGCACAGTACATTGTGAAGGACACAGGATTAACCTAAACATGAACATTGATTGAACATTAAAATATAAGAAGAAAAGGGAGAAAGAACCAAGAAAATACTTGTATTAATTGTTAAGGTAGCCCCAATCATATATTCTTGTAAGTTACAGTATAGTCTGTAAAATACAAAGCAGATTTGGCTGTCCATATCAGTAACAATATCCATACCTTTTATATATATATATATATATATATATATATATATATATATATATATATATATATATATATATATATATATATATATATATATATATATATATATATATATATATATATATATATATATGGGGTCCCCATTTTATGTCAGGGTTAAGTCGGATTTCGACCTAAGTTGGGACACACCTATAATTCGAACTTAGGTCTCCCAAATGCTAAAAATAATAACTCTAAAACATAGAAAATAATCTAACTTCTTAATCTAATACATAAAAATAGGTAAATTACACTTTACAGTATTGCTTACCTTTACTACTGTGGTTGGTGTGCATTGGATGACTGGTATGTTGAAAAATTGATTTATTACTTATTTATTGGTCTCAGATGTAACCTTGAAACGACTTAAAATGGGGACCCCCTACGTATATATATATATATATATATATATATATATATATATATATATATATATATATATATATATATATATATATATATATATATATATATATATATATATATATATATATATATATATATATATATATATATATATTATATATATATATATATAAGCACATTACATATGTGAAAACAGGACTCATTTTTACCCCGACCGGGACTTGGACCTGGCACTACTAGTTACACCACAGAAGGTTAAAGGGAAACAAACCTCACAGCTTATATCTGCTATGGTAGGAATGAATGCATTGTATCTGAATGCCACTATGTTCATATTACAGTTTCCCCAACCTCACTTGTGACAAGTCACAGTACTCCCCATCTCGGTTTCTCTTTATGTTTTCTTTGTGCCCAGGCTTGATGAGGGTAGATTTATTTATTTATTTATTTTTTTTACCTGTCCTGGTGTCACAATCATAAAAAAACAACAACAATGTATGAATATAGATTTTAATATTCCCTTCTAGATCAGGCTATATCTCATTTTAAACTCATTTATTTCACGTTATTTTATTAATTTGTGAAGTTTTACTGCTAATCTTATAAGAAATTCAGTCATAGCATTCAGAATTTGAAATGAATCCAGCCATCATATGTAGTCCTATATAATTGAGTCACAGGTAAATCTGAGCAAACTGTTCTAAATATTTCTTTATGTATTCTCATTATTGGTTTATTATTATTAAATTATTTTCCCCAGGAGCATGATGCTCGAGAGCTGGAGTGGGAGAAGGAACGTATGAAGCAGGAAAAGGAGAAGCAACGCAGGAAACGGCTTAGGCAGGAAAAATCAGAAGGTCAAGAAGAAGCTGATGCCAACATGAGCGATGCTGAGGAATCAGCTGGGGGTAGTGATAATGATTCAGTTTCTTCAAAGACTACAGATGCTCATGTCCCTAAATATCATTATCCTTGGCAAGATGGGAAAAATAATTTTTCATGGACTAAATATCTAGAATACTGTGGGCGTTCCAAAGGTCTTGCTAAAGCTGCTCCTTTGAAGCTTTGGACAGAACCATTTCCATTTGCAAGAAATCTTTTCCGACCTGGTATGAAGTTAGAAGCCATTGATCCCTGTCATCAGGCTTTGTTCTGTGTTGTGACTGTTTCAGAAACGGTAGGTTTTAGATTACGACTTCATTTTGATGGCTATTCTGATCAGCATGATTTTTGGATAAATGCAGACTCGTGGAATTTGTTCCCCGTTGGATGGTGTGAAAAGAATGGTAGGCAACTAGAGCCTCCTCTTGGAGTGATAGGTTTTTCTTGGAAAGCCTATTTAGAGCACTGTAAAGGCCAGGCAGCGCCCAGGCAGGCTTTTGTGAACAAGGGACATACAACAGTCATACCTCCAAACAACTTTCGTGTTGGAATGAAGTTGGAAGCAGAAGATAGAAAAAATATGTGGGTGTGTGTTGCATCAGTAGCTGATGTTCTTGACAATCGAGTTTTGATACATTTTGATGGTTGGGATAAAGCTTATGATGTATGGAGTGAAGTATCTTCGCCTTACATTCATCCCATTGGTTGGTGTGCAGCCAATAATGTGGTGCTTCATCCTCCAAATGATTATCCTAATCCTGAAAGTTTTAACTGGCATGAGTATCTTCAAGAAACCAACTCCATGGCTGTTCCAGCGAGAGCTTTCAAGACGAGACCCAGCAGAGAATTCAAGGTTAATATGAAGTTGGAAGCAGTTGACAAGAGGAATCCAGCTCTTATACGTGTTGCCACAGTAACAGAAGTACAAGATTATCAGATTAAACTGCACTTTGATGGATGGGGTGAAGAATTTGACTATTGGGTTGATGATGATTCTCCAGATCTTCATCCCCCTTCATGGTGCAGTAAAACTGGCCATCGACTTCAAACTCCTCTCACACCTGAGGAAATAGCAGAATATGTAGAACTTGGCATAAGCTGTGGAACATCTGGGTGTAAAGGTCTTGGACACGTTAGAGGTCCAATATATACGTCACACCACACTGCGTATGGCTGCCCGTACGCTATACAGAATATAAATAAAGATCCTGAATCTTTTATTCCAGATAGGTTGCACATACCTTCAGAAAGGAAAAAGAGTAAAGCTACCCCTAAAATAAAGTTAGACTTACGGCAGAATGTCGAACCCAAGGACAGTCTGAATGAAGTTGATGAGTGTGAGGGCCAGAAGAAACGTGTTAGAAAGAGGAGGAAGTTCTTTGATGAACTCAGCCCTCCTGAACCCAATAGATCACATAAGGTTCCAAAGATGAGTATTGATGATACTAAATCCCAAGGGACTTTGAATCATCTTGTTCAGTCTCCTGGTTTGATGGACATCCCACCTGTGTCTTCCATTCCTGCCTCTTCCACTTCCTCATCACTTGCTTCTCCCAATCCAACGGTTTCACAGGCATCTCAACCACAGGAAGAACCTCTTGAACAAGGTGTTGACATGATTGTTCACCAGTCAGTGTTCAATCCAGGGTATAATCCACATCCAGTAGCACCCCTTCCCCATTCGTGGGAACGCCATCGGCATTTAACAGCACCCCTTGGAGATGCCAAAAAAGCCGACGTTGAAACTTGGAATGCTGAGCAGGTGCACCAGATGGTTTCCAGGATACCTGGCTGTGAGCAGGTGGCATCTGTGTTTACACATGAACAGATTGATGGAGAAGCTTTATTAATGATGACTCAAAATGACTTGGTTAGTCTCTTACACATAAAATTAGGGCCTGCTATCAAAATAATGGCTGTAATTATGTGTTTGAAAAGTTCAGTGTGAGAGGTATAAAAATATGAAAGTTTCACATGGAAGCTGAACATTTTTTGTATCTTTGTGACTACTTTCAAAATAAGTGTTATATTGCAATAAAATTTGTAGTGCAACTGTATATATTCTAAGATGAGAGTGGATCATGTTATATATTTAAAAACTTCATATTTGCAAAAATGTACAGTTGTAATTCAGTGTGAAACTATTTATAAGTGTGCCAGAGAGGTTACTAAAGTTTTTTCACTTTACAACCAGTATAATTTTCTTTCAATATATGACATCTGCTGAAGAGAGCAGGGTGACCACAATTAAATGAAAAAAATTTGAGGCTTATGGCAACATCGCATCCTTCATATCCTTATCTCTATCAGCTGTTCTGTTGCAAGAAAAAAAAAAAATATTCCACTGTGGATGTAATTGCCAACCCTTTGCTCCCTTAGTTCTTTTAATTATGTCTTATTACGCACATGGAATAAGAGGGTGGTATTCTCTCACTATATATGAAATAAACACCAGTACGAAATTTCATTACAAGATATGGATTGTTGAGATATATCTTCATTCTTCCTTTTTGCAGAGATCTTAAAGAAATATATAGATACTTAAAAAGAAACGCTATTTAAGTACCACAGCATAGCTCTGGACAGTGCAATAACCTGTACTTTACTGGTATTGATATGTAATTTAATGTTTTTGTTTCCTAAGCTACCTGGCTAAACAGCCCAGAGTTACTAAGGAAGATCTTCCAGATCCTAGGCTTTTCCCCAGAGCTCTCAGGGAGTGTATGAAATGTTCGTGACGTATGTGAGCAGTGTAGTATTCCACAGTGCATTTCCTGGGTTGCTCTAATTGTCTTCAGCTAGAAGGAGTCTTCAGGAAAAGACCAAAGGAGAGCCATTTCTCGCCTTGGTGATTGAAGCCTTTCCCAGGTTCTTGTGCCCTATTAGGGGCAGGGATTGGTTGTGGGAGTTTTTGGTCTCTCGCTGTTCCTCTTGCGAGTCGCAGCTCCAGAGGATGGAAATACGCCGAAGACGCTGCCACTCCAAGTCCTGTAATTGAGTGTTTATTTTAAATGTTAGTCCCAGTTTGAAAAAATATTGCCCTTTAAATACTATGAAGAAATATCGCTCAACAAATTATATCAAATATGTATAGGTATAGAGAGGAAAAGTAGGGTACCAGTAAATATTAATGTAATAATGCTGATTCATGGATACTGTAAGAGTCAGAAGAGCACAGATTAAGTCTTTAATATTACTTTATGTTTGTCAAATATTAGCAGTCATGAAGTAGAGTAATAAAAAAAAAAGAAAGCAATATGAAATGCAACCACCTTAAAAGCATCTTACTCAAGTACACATTTATGATCATAAAATTTAACATTTAAGTGTTTCTTTAGTGAAAAGTATCTAAATAAGAATACAAATATTTCTTCATTAACTGGAATTTAATTAAAGTTTTGTCTTGCTTGCTAATAACATTCAAACTCAATTCGTATGTGAAATTACACTGGTATTATAGTATGCTTTCCATGTTACATTGTTGGTGTAATTTATAACCAAGCAGGTTATAATTGGACAGTTGGATGTGATGAATTTGTACTTATTTAAGGCTATGAATGCATATATTTTATTCTGCTTAAGGTTTCTCTAGCTCTACACCTAAGGTGTATTATTTTCCTATATCTAAAGCTTTAGTAATATTGTAACATATGACTCTTAAGTGATGGATAATACTTGTTCCTTTTTAGTTAACAAAGTATTTTTCTTGCACACACACACAGCTATATATATGTATGTATGTACATAGCATTGCAGCTATATATATATATATATATATATATATATATATATATATATATATATATATATATATATATATATATATATATATATATATATATATATATATATATATATATATATATATATATATATATATATATATATATATATATATATATATATATATATATATATGAATCATATTTTACCCTGACCGGAACTTGAACCTAGGACACATAATTACTGTGCCAAGGTGCTACCAACCACACCACAGAAGGTTTAAAAGAAAAACCAACCTTACATCTTAACTGCTATACTAGGATTGAACGCATTCTTTCTGAATGCCTTTTTGTCCATATTACAGTTTCTTCCAACCTCATTCGTGACTTTGTTGTAGCGCCTTGGCACAGTAAGTTTGTGTCCTAAGTTCAAGTCCCGGACGGTGTAAAATATGATTCATGTTTTCACACGATATGTAATGTGCTTATTTGATTATATATATATATATATATATATATATATATATATATATATATATATATATATATATATATATATATATATATATATATATATATATATATATATATATATATATATATATATATATATATATATATATATATATATATATATATATATATATATATATATATATATATATATATATATATATATATATATATATTAATAACACTGAACTGTCAACATACAGTTTAAAATGGTAGAAAAAGCCCATTAAGTAAAACAACGAAAATATATATATAAAAAGTATGTATTAATTTCGTGACCTTTACTGGCCACCTTCTCAAAGTACTTTGAGAAGGTGGCCAGTAAAGGTCACGAAATTAATAAGTACTTTTTATGTATATATTTTCGTTGTTTTATTTAATGGGCTTTTCCTACCATATAAATATATATATATATATATATATATATATATATATATATATATATATATATATATATATATATATATTATTTATTTATTTATTTATTTATTTATTTATTTATTTTATTTATTTATTTATTTATATATATATATATATATATATATATATATATATATATATATATATATATATATATATATATATATATATATATATATATATATATATATATATATATATATATATATATATATATATATATATATATATATACGGAAGGAAATTGAAAGATTGAAAGAAGTTTTTGGATCCTTAACGTTTTCAAGTATATTACTTATCTTCCGAGGAATCTGAGTTGTACAAACGAATGAGGTGATATATATATACATACAGAAACCAAGAGAAAAAAGGGAATTAGCAACCCATCAACGGAAGATGAGGTACTGTGTGGAGATTTGTAGCTCGCAGTTTGGTCGGTGCAGCGACTGCTTCTTCCCATCTACCTCCAGACTCTGGAACTCTCTTCCTCCTTCTGTGTTTCCTAATTTTTATGACCTTTCAGACTTCAAAAAGCAGATCTCTCGTCATCTCGGCCTAGTCCTCCATATCTCTGGGTCCTCTGTACTTTTGACTGTTTTTTTGTGTCTGTCATATTCCTTTGTGTGACATTACCTCATCTCTGCCTTGTCCTTAGCCTTTTTCTTTTCATTTGTCTCGGTGTTTTCTTGTGCCCGGGCCTTTGTTGCTGAGGGCGGTATCTGCCTGTCCCAGTGTCACACAAAAAAAAAAAATTGGGATAAAATTTTTTTTCAAAATCAAAGATTTTATCAATCTGGTTCTTATATACCTGTTCCAGTGTTGCAAAATACACATTTCAAAGACTTCCCCTCCCTGACACTAATGTGGTTTCAAATTTTAATACCTTAGTTATTCCCTTACAGGGATGTCATAACTTAGTCAAAAGGTTTATTATTTTCATTATTAATATTAGTCAAGATTTTGAGAACATCAAATGTTCATCTAGTTTTCAAAAATAAAAATACTTTGCAATATGATTATTAATATTAGTCCTGTTTCCACTTCTGATATTAATTAAAAGATTCCTTGTAAAGATTATAATAAGTATTATGTAGGCCAGACTAGCAAATCATTAGAATTTCGTGTCAATCAACATAAATATAACGTTTGAAATTGTAAGTCTTCCAGTGCTATGTTCAAGCATTATGCTGATTGCAATCACCATATTGACTGAAACAATTCCTCTATCATAGTAAGAAGTAATGATATTATTACTATAAACATCTTCAAATCTGCAATAATTAACTTAACTGAGCACCATAATATTAACTTAAGTCATGGTTTATTTGTAATTGACCTCATTTTATCAAGTATGCTTTATTCAAGTTTGAAAATTGTTATTTCGGAAATAACATGAGCTCTTAAGTTTTTAATTTCTTTATAGCCATAATTGATTTTTTTTTTAATTATTATTGAGTATTTCCTTTCTTTTAGTATTACTATTATTTCACCTTTATTTTTTGTCATTTCATAACTAATATAATTGTTAGTATTTCTATCTTTTTTTTTCTGATTTGTCTTGATTACTGTTTATATTGTTATTTTTCTTATTGTTGTACTGTTAATTTTATTTATATTTGGTTAGTATTACTTAAATACTTATCAGTTTTGTTATTATTATTACCATTATTAATTATTATTATTATTATTATTTTCATTATCATTATTATTATTACTAATATTATTATTATTATTAGCATGTCTTTTTCCACTGTAAACATTATTCTCAGCAAAAGTAATGTGACGCCATTCCTCCGACCATTGACCGTCCCTTATTTACTTGGTATTTGCACCCCAGTAAACTAATATAACATTTGTCAGCATCAGCTTCCGTTGATGGGTTGCTAATTCCCTTTTTTCTCTTGTTTCTGTATATATATATCGCCTCATTCGTTTGTACAACTCAGTTTCCTCTGAATATAAGTAAAATTCCCTATGTGAAGGAATTCGCTAAATTTGTCGAAAATGAAGGTTATATCCCGCATCAAGTTTTTAATTGTGATGAAACGGGACTCTTTTGGAAGAAAATGCCCAAAATAATCTATCTAACCCAAGAGGAGAAATCACTGCCTGGCCACAAACCAATGAAAGACAGGCTTACACTTTTATTGTGTGTTACTGCCAGTTGGAACTGTAAGATCAAGTCTTTTAGTTCACCACTCTGAAAATCTGCATGTTTTTAAGTAATAATGTGTTGAAGGCTAGCCTTCCAGTAATATGGAGGTGAAATCCAAAGGCTTGGATCATGTGGATATTATTCCTAGAGTGGTTGATTGACGTGTTTGCACAAACAGTGAAAAAATATCTTGAGGAAAATTATTTGCCCCTTCAGTGTCTCCTTATAATGAATAATGCTCCTGCCCATCCTCCAGGTGTGGAAGATCTCGCTATACATTACGACTTCATTGAAGTAAAATTTCTTCCTCCCAACACCACTCCTATCCTCCAGCCCATGGACCAGCAGGTAATTTCTAATTTTAAAACGTATACGAAGGATCTTTTTGCCAGGTGTTTTCAGGTCACCAATGACACGGATCTGACCCTTCGTGATTTCTGGAAAGCACTTTAATATCCTCCACTGTATTGGCCTCATTGAAAAAGCATGGAAGGAGGTCCCATACCATACACTGAACTCCGCCTGGAGGAAGCTTTGGCCAGGTTGTATGTATGATAGAGACTTCGAGGGCTTCAAGCAGGAGTTAGCTATTCACATTGTTAGTGAAATTATGTCACAGGCAAAAGTTTGGGCTTGGAGGTCAATAGTGAATATGGTAAATGACAATGCAATGAATATTTTTAGATAAATTTACCAAAGAAGAAAAGACTTAATTTCTCTGGATCGTTTCCTTGTCCCAGTAGGCAGGGAAGCAGCTTCCAAAAGAATAAAAGAGAGAGAAATGCCAGAAATAGCGCAGTATAGGAAGAGTTCCCTAACGTTTCCATGGAAGGGGACTCCTTCCAAAAATTAATCCCCATCTTCCTCCTCCTCCACCACCACCATCCATGTATGCCAGCAACACTCATTCACAAAGGTGAATACAGTACTGTATTTCTATTATTAATGTAATTTTACTTTTACAGAGCATATTGCATATAACCTGTATTATATTCCATGTTTTTAATGACGAAAAATTTGAAAATAAATATTTATGGTGACCTGGAATGGATTAATTGGATTTACATGCTTTTCAATGGGAAAATTAAATCCAACTCAAGAACACTTTTTGGGAACGGATGAAGTTCGTGAGTTGAGGTCACCACTGTATATATATATATATATATATATATATATATATATATATATATATATATATATATATATATATATATATATATATATATATATATATAATATATATATATATATATATATATATGGTAGGAAAAACCCATTAAATAAAACAATGAAAATATATATATACTTTGAGAAGGTGACCAGTTTAGGTCACGAAATTAATAAGTACTTTTTATATAAATATTTTCGTTGTTTTATTTAATGGGCTTTTCCTACCATTTTATACTGTATGTTAACAGTTCATTGTTATTACTATATATATATATATATATATATATATATATATATATATATATATATATATATATATATATATATATATATATATATATATACACTGCAGCTGGAAAACCTCTTTAATATCTGATTTCTATTTTACAAATTTAATTAGACAATATCGATAGACAGTTTCATACTGTGCTCTTAATATTATAATTGTCAAACATCAAAAGGAGAAAATATATTTTCATGTGTGTCATATAAGAGAATCTTAAAGTTACCACATCTTTAAAAACCATGTCATACATAATAGTTTAGGCAATAGCTAATCAGAAATATGAAAAGTTGTAAGTATGGTTAGATATCTGAATTTTTTAATTTATCACCACAAAACTACTGCCGTATTACACTTGTAAATAATGTGTAAATTGAAAGAGCCAAAATGGGTGTAAAATATTTATCTATATTTATATTTATTTAGGATTCAGAAATGCATAAAGAGTTCTAAAAGATGATAAAATTGAAACCTTGATGAATTTTTATATCATTGTAGATAGGTGTACATTTTTCCTGTGGATAGTATCTTACTTGACTGAGATCTAGTCAAGAGGAGGCTGCTCAATATGTAACGTTGTGATATTTTGTGAAAACCCAAATACTGAGAAACGAGTTTGAGTTTTAGAAATTAAGATTTTTATGCTAGTGGCATAACTATGGAACATGATTATAAGATCAGAGATGTGTAAAGCTTTACACCGTTGGTTCAGCATATATACTCATGAATGTATTGTAGACTTTAAAGAGTAGCATCTAATTTGTAGGTGTATTTCATATGACATAACAATGTACTCATTTTTCTCTTGGAATAGTGTATTTTCTTTTAAGTGTACTAGACGACAAGAACAATGAATTGTGAAACTGTATATATATCTTAAAGTATTGACATTCCATTAAGAGTGACATGTATAGATGAGCCAAGTGTATATGGTAGTCACAGCAGCTGCCATTACTAGTCACATATTACTTAACTTTTACCATATAGGCACAGAACCTCAAGATGTAAAATTTAGAGATTATGAAGATGTTGTAATTTGGAAACGTTTGTAACTACTTGTATGATGATATGCACTGTAAATATGAAACTTTATGAATAATATATTAGTGATATAACTTGACAATTTCTATTACTTGTATTTGCAAATGTGGTTCGATCTCTTATTCAGAGTTCCTTTTCCCCCCTTGTTGTTTTGTATTATAGATTCTGTCCTAATGCACAGAATTACAAGTTCTTAATGAAATACTCACGTTCTGAATGAAATTTTTCCCTGTTAAATTGTCCAGATTCTTGTGATTCTCAACTCTGTAAATATTTACACCTTTTTTTTTCCTTTTTTAGGTATTAATGTATAAAAGAAATAAATGTATTGCCTAATACTTTAAGTTTTTACTTTGTGAATATTATTCTTTTTCATGTCAGACATGATATCCCAATTCAGCATGCATTATAGCATCAGATGTACCAAAGGTATTGAGAAAACTTAGCTATATTCTGGCTAGAAAAAAAAAATAATGAAAGGGAGCCTCTTGCTCCCCTATCCCTTCTGGGTGGTTTGTACGGTATGCAAGGAAAATGGCTGCAAAACTCTTGATCCATTACATGCTTATAGCATGCATGGAATTGCTAAATATATAAAATGCAATCACGATATTTTCATTTGGCCAAAAACTGATTTGGTAATAACTATTTAAGCAAGTGTCACTTGTTCTACTCACAGAAACACTGGGACTTGCAATAAAATTTCCCTCATTAGGCCCGAGTACTAAGAAAACAATGAAGTTTAATGACAGGGCAGAAAAAAAGGGAATGATACACAATAGTCGAAGTGTTGAGATGACCACAGATTTGCTATTTGAAGGAAGATAGTCTATAAGAATTAGAAAAGACAGGCGGGAGAGAGCTCCAGACTCTAGGGGGAAGGAAAGAATCAGTCTCTGCACTGACCAAACCGCGAGTTACAAAGCTCTACACAGTACCTGTGAGACGAGGCTTGGCTAGTGTCATGCTACCTCAGCAGTGGGGGAGGGATGCAACTTGCTAACTCATCAGAGCACCGATGGAAGCAGTAGCGATAGAAAAGAGAAAAGGATGATACCTTACAACTAAGAGAAGAGAATCCAGACTAAAAGTAAGAGAAGGGTCACTGATGAGTCTGACTTCCTTAGATTCAACCCTATTGAGGAGATAATTATAAGAAGCACCCCAGATATGCAAGCAGGGACGGATAAGACCTTTATAGATTTTATGTAACTGGGAAGAGGAAAAGTAATGACGAGAACTAAACAGAACCCCGGTTTTTTTTTATGCATATTAAGAAATTTGGATTATGTGATTACTCCAAGACAAGCTGGAGACTATCTGGATTCCTAATATGTTAAAAGAACGAAGAGATTAAATTTCGTTTGTTTCGAAGACATATTTGACATATGTAAATTATATTAGAAGTCAAATTGTGCTTATGGGAAAGAGCCCTGTGCTCATAACTCCCCGTCTCCTGGTCGGTTCCACATTTGTACTCAGTGATACTTATCATACTTGTCCTCAAAAATATGGATTAAGTTAGCATTAACTATCTCCTTGCTTAGTAAATTCCAATCCTCAACTACTCATTCACTAAAAAGTACTTCCGTACATCCTACAAAGAAGTTTTCTTACGAAGCTTCAAACTATGACATTTAGTTCTAAAACTTGTCATATCAAAATATCGATCCCTATCCACTCTGTCATAACATGAAGGACTTTGAAAACTATCACCATATTCCCCCTCATTCTTCTAGCTTCACGTGATGGTAAATATAATTCCCGCAGCCTCTCCTCATAACTGAGATTGCGTATTTCTAACTTGTCATATCAAAATATCGATCCCTATCCACTCTGTCATAACACGAAGGACTTTGAAAACCAACACCATATTCCCCATCATTCTTCTAGCTTCACGTGATGGTAAGTATAATTCCCTCAACCTCTCCTCATAACTGAGATTGCGTATTTCTTGCACCAGTTTCGTGGCATGTCTTTAAACTTTTTCATGCTTAATTATGTGCTTTTTCAAGTTTGGATTCCAAAAGGGGGCTGCATATTCAAGCTTTGGCATCACATAAAATAGAGAGATATTCTCAACCATTACATTACTAAGAGAGCATATGCTGCCTTTACTATGCCATTTATATGCATTTACAGAGACAAATCTGTCAGCATGTTTACTCCTAGATCTCTCTCATCCTCTGTCTCTTTAAGTTCTGCTCCTGCCATTGAGTATCCAAGCCTGGACCTTCTCGCACTTATCCTCATTCTCATTACCTTACATTTAGAAGTATTGAGTTTCATTAGTTACTTTTCTGACCACTCATGAAGATGATTTAGGTCTTCCAGAGGTTCTCTACCATAGTTCCCGTCTCTTGCTTTCTTCGCTATCTTTACTTCATCTGCAAACATATTCAAGATTTTGGTAGGTCATTTACATATACATGGAACAAAAGTGGCCTTAAACCCGGTGGAACTCCACTACTAACCATTCTCCACTCAGACATTGACTGTCTTACTCTAACCCTCTGTACCCTTTCTTCAAAGTAAGTTTTTATCAATTCCAAATCATTCCACCTATTCTCGCTATTTCTTGCAGCTTCTCCCATGTGGGGCCATATCATATGCCTTCTAGAAATCTAGGAATATGCAATCTACCCAGCCCTCTCTTTCCTGTAAGATTCGGCTTACCTCATCATAAAATTCTAATAAGTTCGTTACTGTTGATCTATCTTCTCTGAAACCTTGTTGTCTCACTGATAAAAAGTTGAAGGATTCCAAGTGAAGAGAGATATGCTCTCATATACCTAGACTTTCAGAAAACATTTGACACTGTCCCACACGGGAAACTTGTTAAGAAGCTGCAAGCAATGGCAAGAATATGTGGAAATGTCTTGGAATGAATAAAAACATACTTAGAAGGAAGGGAACAGAGGGTTAGAGTAAGACAGTATCTGAATGGAGAAGAGTTAGTAGTGGAGTTCCACTGGGTTCAGTTTTAGGGCCACTTTTGTTCCTTGTGTATGTAAATGACCTACCAGTCTGTAAATTCATTCATGAATATGTTTGCATATGATGCAAAGATTGTGAAAAAAGTAAGAAACGAGAACAATGGTAGAGAACGTCTGGAAGATCTAAATAGTTTGCATGGGTGGTCAGAAAAGTGGCTAATGAAATTCAATATTTCAAAATGTAAGGTAATGAGAATGGGTACAAGTGCAAGAAGACCCAAACTTGGCTGCTCGGATGCAGGAGTAGAACTTGAAGAGACAGAGAATGAAAGAGATCTAGGAGTAAACATATTGGCCGATTTGTCTCCGGAAATGCATATAAATGATATAGTAAGGGCAGCATATGCTTTCTTAGCAAATGTAAGGGTAGCCTTCAGGCACATGGACGAAGAAATGTTCAGAAATATTTATGTAACCTATGTGAGGCCAAATTTTAAATATGCAGCCCCCTTTTGGAATCCGCATAGTTAAGCTTGAAAAAGTTCAGAGACATGCCACGAAACTGGTGTTAGAAATACGCAATCTCAGTTATGATGAGAGGCTGAGGGAATTATACTTACCATCACTTGAAGCTAGAAGATTGAGAGGGATATGGTGACGGTTTTTAAATTCCTTCATGGTTATGACAGAGTGGATAGGGATCGATATTTTGATATGGCTGGCGTGAGAACTAGATGTTATAGTTTGAAGCTCCGTAAGAAAACTTCTTTGCAGGATGTAAGGAAGTACTTTCTTTAAAGTAAGAGTAGTTGATAATTGGAATTCGCTAAGCGAGGAGGTAGTTGATGCTAACTCAATCCAAAATTTTAAGGACAAGTATGATAAGTATCACGAAGTACAAAATGGAACCGATCAGGAGAGGGGAAGTTACGAGCTTGGACTCTTTCTCGTAAGCACAATTAGGTAATTACAATTAGGAGGAAACACTTATATATATATATATATATATATATATATATATATATATATATATATATATATATATATATATATATATATATATATATATATATATATATATATATATATATATATATATATATATATATATATATATATATATATATATATATATATATATATAATATATATGTGGAGGATTTCCTGTGCGT
>JAXCGZ010006825.1:0-25019 GCA_037179515.1 Halocaridina rubra | reverse complement strand
GTACCACAAGGCCAGCTGTGAGAATGTGATCTACAGTACCTCCATGAGCGTGTGTGGCACCACCAGTATCCCAGCGAGTGAGGCGGTAGCGGCGGATGTAGTCGAGCAGAGGCTTGCCACCGCGATTGGGAGTGGGAGATGAGTCACCAAGGGCGGGGTGTCTGGCGTTAAAATCCCCCATATAGATCATTCCACTGTCTGTAGGTATTGGAAGGGCTGGTAGATTAATCACACCTGGGGCAGAGTAGACATTGCACAATCGAAGAGTACCATTCCCGACAGTGATTTCAAAGAGCTGAAAGGTCATATCAACTTGTGCAGAAGAACCAAGGAGCGTGTGAGGTATGGAGGAATGAATGTAGGTAATGAGTCCTCTTCTGGTATAATGCACATATGAAACATACCCTGTGAGCATAGGAGCCTCCTCCCCTGGTGGAGCACCACCAGGAAAAGCCTCTTGTATGAAAATAACCTGCGGATGATGACGATAAACATAGGCTCTAAGTGCAGTGAGTTTAGGAGAGTGTCTAATTCCAAAGGCATTCCAAGAGATGGCATGAAATTGTATGCGACTAGCGAATCTTATTCTTATTTTTGCGGAAGGCAGAAGTGGGCGGGGCACTGTCAGACAGAGCATGGGATGAAGAAGACCTGGGCTGCACATCAGTCAACTTCTCAAGGTGGGAGGCGACCTTATTAAACTTGTCAGTGAGAGTCGTGATGGTGTCAACAACAGCATGATGAGACTCGACCAAACTTGCGAGAGTCCTTTCCATTGTATCTTGCTGGGTGACCATACTGTCAATGCGGGCACCTATGGTATCAAGGCGAGCTGTGAGAGCTGTACAGCGGGACTCCAGGGTAGCAACAGCCTTACGGAGAGCAATGATGTCAGCAGAGTCAGTAGGACGTAGAGAGGAAGTTGCGGCGATGGGCGGTGGCGGGGGCAGTGGAGCGCGCTCTGGTGGTGTGGCATGAGACCGTCTAGCACAGCCATGCCAGACGTTGACCCCAGGCATGTTGCACCGAACACACTTCCACTGCGAAGTGTCCGGCGGAGGCTGAGACGTGGATCCAGAAGCAGTATCACAAGCAGCGGCAGCAGCAGATGAGGCAGGTATACGGTGCGGGCAGGAGCGTGTGTCATGGGCAGCAGCACACCACGCACATCTGGCCGGAGCAGAACAATAGCGTGAGATATGGCCAATACCCCAGCATTTAAAACACCAAGGCTGCTCGTCCTTCATCCTGCGCAATTCACAGGAAGGGAGGCAAGGGAGAAAGGAAAACTCAACGACTGGTGGGGGTGGTTCAGGGAGACTCCAGGTGATGACAATACGGTTGATAGGCTCCCCGTCCTGAAAGAACCGTCGAGCAGTGTGCACTCCTGGTAGCTCCTTGGCAAGGGAAGGGTCAAGTGCAATAGGGTAGCGAGTAACGAGGTATGTTGGGAACTTACGGGGCCGCTCAATTGAGTCCTGAATATCGCAACGTAGAGAAAGAAAATCCCCACTCGTGACCCTGTCAATGATGTCCTTGCGACGCCTCGAGATGTAGACAAAGCGTGATGTAACCGAAGACATCTTCACCTCAGCCAGCTCCCGATTGAGACGAAAAGTTTTGGTGACATCAGTAAGCCAACGAAGCTTCACTTCACTGGAGGGATTTTCTTGGAAGCCCAGCTTGACATAATCTGCCCGAGGAGCAAAGGCTGGGGCAGCAGATGGGAGCGATGAGAGTGCAGCTGACTGGAGTGATGAAGAGGTAGCTGAAGGAGGTAACAAAGGTACAGCAGGAGGAAGAGGGCAGGGCAAGGAACTGCCAGAGGTTGCATGTGGAACAGCATCCTTGTCTGTCTTGTGAGTTTTGGCAGCAGGCGACGTTGAGGCACTGCTGGAATCAGACCCATGGTCTATGGGGCGTTTAGAGGAGGCAGAGTTCAGTAGTTGAGGATGAGGGTGAGAGCACATAACCCCAGCTGGTGGCTGCTGATGTCTACATGGTGGAAGAAGAGGCCAATCCCGCATATCCTGGCCATCCTCGTCACACAGGGCTATGTCGGCCTCGATATCCGCCAAGGAGGATGGTCCAGAATAGTCCATGATATCCGGTGAGGTGGCAACACTAGCTTGGAGAGACGTCAACGAGAGGGGGAAGCAACATGACGTCACCCCACGTCGTACTGCGCATGCGCAAATCCGAGTCCGCCAAACGAATGGGGTCTTACCACTGGCAGATAGCTTTTTCTCGAAACTACAGACTAAGTCCAAAAAGACCCCAAAAAGCACTGTTGACACTAAAATGATGTCTGTATCTTACTATGAATCTCGCCACGGTGAGGAATCAAACTGCGCTGTAGAACCCTCAGAAATCAGCAATAACTGTAGAGCTTACTCAGTCGTCGTCCGCTTCCGAAATTTGGCGGGACACACTCCAGAGAGAAAGGGAGAGAGAGAGAGAGAGAGAGAGAGAGAGAGAGAGAGAGAGAGAGAGAGAGAGAGAGAGAGAGAGAGAGAGAGAGAGAGAGAGAGAGAGAGAGAGAGAGAGAGAGAGTCAAAGTCAAAGTCAAAGTCAAAAACTTTATTCCATCAAAAATGGCTATTACATGATAATTAATCTAATTACAAATTACAAATGTAAAATGTCAAAATGAAACAAATGAAATTTGCAAAGCACATAATCAAAATATTTACACATTAAAATAAGCATACGTACACTTCGTCTACCCAATGGGAGGATAATAATGAGACTAAAATCACTTATTAAGTAGGTGATTTAAAAGATGAGATTTAAATGAGGGTAATGTTTGGCAGCTTCTTAAGTTTGCGGGTAAAGAGTTCCAAAGTCTCGGGCCCATTACATTTAAGGCTCTTGCCCCAATATCAGTGGAAGTTCTGGGCACGTAAAAAGAATTCTGATATCTGGTGTTGACGTTATTGATACGCACTTGATTAACTGTTGGCAATGAGAAGAGCCATTCCGGTAATATTCCATGATTTATTTTAAAAACTAAAAGACAGATATTATATATGAACTTCATGTCCATCCTTAGCCAACCCAATCTCTCAAAGAGGGGAGTCACGTGATCATATTTATGCACCCCCCCTATGGCAACTCTTGCAGCAAAATTCTGGAGCCTTTTCACTCGTAACATCTGGGTCTTAGTCGTGGAACCCCAAACACTCAGACAGTAGTTGAGAATACTTAAAATCAATGTTTGTACTACAATTACCCTACAATCAGGCTCGAATCTTTCATAGACTCTGTTCAAGTAAATAAGGGTCCCGTTCACTTTTTTATGTAGTTCATCGATATGAAAATTAAATGTCATGGTACTGTCCATAATAACTCCTAGATTTTTAACCTTATTAGATGGGAAGAGTGAAACATTGTTGAAATTTATACTGATGTTCTCAGGAATGCGGGACAGGTATTGATTTGATCCAAAAATAACGAATTTAGTTTTATTTTCGTTCAGTAAAAGACCATTACTGTTAAAATAACTTTTGGCACAGTTTAATATATCTTCAGCCCTTTTTAAGATTTCAGGAATTCTATCAATGTCACCAGTAAGCATAATCTGGGTGTCATCAGCATACATAACAAGTAGGCAATCTCTTATAAATTGAGGTAAATCATTAACATATATTAGGAAAAGCAGAGGACCCAAAATTGAACCCTGAGGAACGCCAAAACTGATATCTAAAGAAGAAGAGAGAGTCGAGCCCATTCGAACTGATTGAATTCGATCTTTCAGATAATTTTCGAACCAAAATGAGTCAACATAAACTTTGGAAAGTTTTCTCATTAGAATTTGATGGTGTACACTGTCAAATGCTTTAGACAAATCTAACAATAATAAAAGTGATATTTTCTTATTTTCAATATTACTATAAATTTTATCAGTAATTTTAAGTAGGGCCGTCTCGGTCGAAAGTTTAGGCCGAAAACCGTGTTGTTCCTCACATAATAGACAATTTGATTCAAGGAAATTTATTAACTGGGTGGCAACTACCTTCTCAAGTATTTTAGACAGAATGCTGAGAAGAGAGATTGGCCTATAATTTTCAACATTATTAGTATCTCCACTCTTAAAAACGGGGATGATATAGGGATGCTTCCAGAGGTTAGGATAAATGCCTGTAACAATGGATGTATTAACAATGACTAAAATGAAAAATACTGTAACTGGCAATGAGGCAATTAGGAAGCGAAGTTGTATCCCATCGGAACCACAAGAGTTTGTTGGTTTGAGGTTCTTTATGATAAGAATAAGTGTGACTAAATCGATTGGGTGCGGTCTAAAATTATTGATAATATTTCTTTCAGCTGGAGAATGGCAATTATGTGGTTGATTAATAATCAAGTCATTATTATCTTGGTACTTTTCATATGTGGACTTACCTATTTTAGTAAAATACTTATTAAAATCATTCACTCGCTTTTCCACATTATCACTGAGAAGGTCAGAATTTTCTAAGATTTTCTTATTTGCAGGAATTATTCTTTTTATAACATTCCAAGTTCCTTTGATATTTCCCCTATACTTGGAAAATTCTTCCCTGAAATGATTTTTCTTCTTTTCGGACAACATTGTTTTAGTAAGGTTTCTTTCACTTCTATAGGCTCTTTCCATCTCGGAGTTTTGTCTATCAGATTTAAATTGCCTTAGGAGGTCATCTCTCCTTTTCATTTGCTCTTTGAACTGAGAGTTAATCCACGGGGCAGGTGGGCGTGTCATAACTTTGGTTGTAAGAGGGGCACATTCATTTAAACATCTCGTAAAAACATCAGTAAAAGTAGAAACTTGATAATTTACACAATCTGTAGTTAGTATTGAATTTAAGATGTTGTATTCATTAAGAAGAGTGTCACAGAAACAATTTTGAGAATAATTCTCAAGAGAGCGGAAAGTTTTAACAATTGGTTTTCGGAGAGAGAGAGAGAGAGAGAGAGAGAGAGAGAGAGAGAGAGACTAATTTATTTTAGCAGAGAGTAATTTATTAGATATTTAATATGTAAATTTGTAATTTGAATGCATTATATGTCTCAATTTCTGGGCATAATCACTATTATTAAAGCTAATCGAATTTTAAAAAAATATTAAATTTCTTCCATAATTATATCCTCATTGATATGGTGACAAGTAGTTAATTTACTTTTACGCAAATTACTCAGTTGTGAGTATATATTTACAAAATGTGTTTATTGTATGTTATATTACAAATAAAAATCAACATTTTGGTATATATTACTAAAAGATTTTGTGCATAGATAAAAATTTCACGGAAAAGAGTTGCCAGGCCGCTTTTTGATGTACAAATAAAAGACACGAAAAAAATTTGAAAGATATTTTGAAATTCTTGCATATTTTTGCTTCAAAAAATATTTGCTGCCGTTCTGTACTATATTTAGTACAAAATTGTACACTTCATTGTCCTATAATTTTAAATTTGGCGCCCATATGTATACTTCTTAGCATATAAGATACATAAAAGCTATAGTATCATAATATGTTATTACAAATTAAAAACAAATTTGCAATGCATTGAATATAACATAAAAAAATCTCTTGAATAATAAATAATAAAATTTTACAGCAAATACTCAGAAAAGTTACACAAATTCAAGAAATATAATTTAAAACTTACTTGTAACACTGCTTTTTGTCGTCTGCTAATGGATGGTATAAGCTCTCAAAATTTTTCAATTCAAATTTCAATTTAATTCTTAATTTTCACTTGCTTGGTTCTTTTGACATAATATACTAATAAAGAGAAATCAAGCTTTGGAGTACAATTTTATAATAATTTCGTGTTGATTCTTCTCTCCATATAGAAAATAATAATAACAATAATATTTAATTTCTTAGTACATTCATTTTCTAATTTTGGCTTTTTTGGTCCTTCACAGTAATCCACAAAATAAAACCATCAAGAGAATTCACGAGTCTTTTGAAAACGTTAATTCTTAATGACTCGAGAGCAAATAATGACATTGGTAGTAGAGCCTTGACTTATTGTGCACAGCGACTATATAAAGCGCTGCCTGAAAATATGACAGAGTGTGAACATATATTGGACTTTAAAAAAGAAGCAGAAAATGCATTTATTCAGTATGTGTGAAAATGCGTTTATTCAGTATGGGTTAAGATTCATAAAATAATAATAACCAGTTTCTCACCTTTCTCACCATACGCCTGAGTAGATAGTTCTCTATCTGTCAGTCGGCTGACCATGTTTGGCCAGTCATGCGTTGCTTGAGCAAAAAGGTTTTCTTCCAGTGTCTTGCTAAGACTATCCTGGAAACCCTCCCCATTTATCCGGGCATGGAACCGGCACTGAGCTAAGCTGACCTGCTCAACCCAGTGGCTGGGTTAACCAGTGACGCTTATAAACTAAATCCTTGTGGCTTGGCCTTGCGGTTCTCCCTTGGGGTGGATGACGGACTTGAAACACACCAAAAGTAAGAAGTAAGTCATGGCTTGTACTGTACAAAACCATTTAGGCAGGGAAGACAGTTCAAAGTATATACTGTACCTGCTAATTTAAAGAAGAATTGGGACCTGCCTTTTCTCAACAGCGAAGAAAGGTTAGGTTAAGTTAGGTTATAATTTGAGCTTGGCCTTTAAACTCAAATTTTAAGCTAACTTAACGTACTTTCACGTTTCTTCTCTATTGATAAAAGGCAGGTCCCAATTTATCAGGCGCTCCCAATTGACAAAGAAACTCACGTCTTTTGCAAAAAGATCTAAGGAAATTTTACACCCCTTATCCAATTATACTTTCCACTCCCTCGGTGATATTCTTTTTAAGTCATCTGCTTGTATTTCCTAACTTAATGCATATAATCATTTCAGGGTTCAACCCCAACCCTTTTGATAGCATAAATTCCGAAATTCACAACTTGTATCATTGTCCGACGGCAGATAATTAAGAGTAATAATTAACTCTTAGATTCCCAAATCACGGCTAAATGCTTCTTGTTCAGATAGATAAAGGTGTTTTATCAGATGGCTTACACTTTCAAGTGATAGTATATATATATATATATATATATATATATATATATATATATATATATATATATATATATATATATATATATATATATATATATATATATATATATATATGTGATTACCTAATTGTGATTACCTAATTGTGTTTACGGGAAAGAGCCAAAAGCTCGTATCTTCCCGTCTCCTGATCGGTTCCATTTTGTACTTAGTGATACTTATCATACCTGTCCTTAAAACTATGGATTGAGATAGCATTAACTACCTCCTCGCTTAGCGAATTCCACTTATCAACTACTCTTACACTGAAAAAGTATTTCCTTACATCCTGCAAAGAAGTTTTCTTACGAATCTTCAAACTATGACCTCTAGTTCTAGAGCCAGCCATATCAAAATATCGATCCCTATCCACTCTATCATAACCATGAAGGAATTTAAAGACTGTCACCATATCCCCCCTCACTCTTCTAGCTTCGAGTGATGGTAAGTCTAATTCCCTCAGCCTCTCATCATAACTGAGATTGCGTATTTCTGGCACCAGTTTCGTGGCATGTCTTTGAACTCTTTCAAGCTTAGCTATGTGCTTTTTCAAGTGCGGATTCCAAAAGGGGGCTGCATATTCGAGTTTTGGCCTCACATAGGTTACATAAATATTTCTGAACATTTCCTTGTCCATGTGCCTGAAGGCTACCCTTACATTTGATAAGAATGCATATGCTGCCCTTACTATGCCATTTATATGTATTTCTGGAGACAAATCTGCCAGTATGTTTACTCCTAGATCTCTCTCATTTTCTGTCTCTTGAAGTTGTACTCCAGCCACCGAGTAGTCAAGCTTGGGCCTTCTTGCACTTGTACCCATTCTCATTACCTTACATTTTGAAGTATTGAATTTCATTAGCCACTTTTCTGACCACTCATGCAGATTATTTAGATCCTCCTGAAGTTCTCTACCATTGTTCTCGTTTTTTACTTTCTTCACAATCTTTGCATCATCTGCAAACATATTCATGAATGAATTTACAGACTCTGGTAGGTCATTTACATATACAAGGAACAAAAGTGGCCCTAAAACTGAACCCTGTGGAACTCCACTACTAACTCTTCTCCATTCAAACACTGAGTGTCTTACTCTAACCCTCTGTTCCCTTCCTTCTAAGTAAGTTTTTATCCATTCCAAAACATTTCCACCTATTCTAGCCATTGATTGCAGCTTCCTAATAAGTCTCCCATGTGGAACAGTGTCAAACGCTTTCTGGAAGTCTAGGAATATGCAATCTGCCCAACCCTCTCTTTCCTGTAAGATTTGGCTTACCTCATCATAAAATTCTAATAAGTTTGTTACTGTTGATCTACCTTCTCTGAAACCATGTTGCCTCACTGACAAAAAGTTGAAGGATTCCAAGTGAGAGATATGTTTCCTTAGTAGTTTCTCCATAACTTTGCAAACTATGCTGGTCAAGGAAACTAGTCTATAGTTCAGAGCCATATCCCTCCTTCCCTTTTTGAAGATAGGTATCACATTTGATTGTTTCCAGCATCTTGGAATCTCCCCCGACTCCAGTGACTCCTTAAATATGATACTTAGTGCCACTGATATTGTGTTTGCGCATTTTTTAAGTACATGAGGGGATATGTCATCAGGACCTGTAGCTTTATGAATATCTAAATCCATCAGCGCTTTGCATACCTCTGTGGCTGTAAGGTTGATGTTCTCTAATACCGGCCCTTGAGCTTCTATCACTGCAATCTGAGGGGGTGGGGTATTTTCTACTGTAAATACTGACTGAAACTCCTTGTTCAAGTCTTTACAGATCTCTTCATCCGTCTCAGTGATGCTTCCATCCGCTCTCTTTAGCCTTAAAACCTGTTCTTTTACCTTCAGTTTTCCTCTGATAAAGCTGTGGAAAAGCTTGGGATTTTCTTTAGCCTTCCTGGTGATGTCCCTCTCATAGTCTCTCTCTGCCTCTCTCCTTTTACTTAGGTAGTCATTTCTTGCTCTTTTGTAGGTTTGCCAGGTATTTATGTTTTTTCTCCTCCTATACCTTTTCCAGCATTTGTCTCTCCACTCCTTAGCTCTTTTACACCCATTATTGAGCCATTTATCTCTGGCATGAATTACACCTACTTTGGTGACAGGTATGCAGCAATCTACTATCTTCCCATATTTCTCACAAAAGATGTCATACATTTCTTGTACAGATTTGTTGTAAAATAAGGTTCTCCAGTCAATAACTGCAAAAAGCTCATTCATTTTGATGTAATCTCCTTTCGGATAGTTCCTCCTCATGTCCTCAGTGCCTCTACTCTCAGGAAGAATATCTTCAGTGATATACTCCATCAACAACACACAGTGGTCACTCTTTCCAATTGGTGGTTCATACTCAATTTTTTCAATATCCAACACATTATCTGTGAACACTAGATCAAGTAGTGATGGCTCATCCCCACCCCTGGCCCTTGTTGGTTCCATTACATGTTGGTGTAGGAAATTCCCTTGTACGCAATCTAGGAATCTTGCCCCGAATGAGTCCTCACCACTGTGTGGGTCAAGATTTATCCAATCTATCTCTTTATGATTAAAGTCTCCCATAATCAAAATCCTACATTTTTTTTCCCGTGCCATATTAACAACTGAGTTTATGACTTCAATAGTACCTATATGACTTTCCCCACAAACTTCAAGCCTATTTTGGTTCCTTGGTGGGTTGTATACAACAGTTATTATAATGCTCTCTGACCCAGTATTTATGCGAGCAACAAGAAATTCCTTGAACTCACTTTCTATAGCCAAGTTTATTTCCTCAACTTGAATCCTTTCACTTATGAGCAGTGCTATCCCTCCACCAGTCCTCTCAGATCTTTCAACCCTTAGTATTCTGAAGCCCTTAGGAAAAACTGTGACACTGTTTATGTCCTCACTCAACTTAGTCTCTGTAATTGCTACTATATCTGCCTTACTGTTGTGAATCCTATTTTTTAATTCTACTGCCTTACCAGCTAATCCATCAGCATTTGTGTATAACAATCTTAATGAGGCCCCATCCCCTGATCTTCTGTCATTATCTTCTTTATCTCCCCTTTGTCTGTAAGAACTCTATAATGAAAATTTTTCTTCTGTTCTTCATTTCTTTCATCATTTAACCTTCTTGCCTCTTGCAACAAGTTTTTGATCTTTCCCATCTCTTCCTGTGTTCTGTATCGTCTAATGAACACTTCTTTGAATTCTTGAAGGTCTTTTAGACTTTTTTTTTCTCAACAATATTTCCCTACATGTTTCCCCTCTCTCAAAGGTTACTTTTGTTGGTCTCGGCTTTCCTTCCCTCGAATATTTACCTAGTTGGTGTACGTTTACAATATCCTCAGGACCACAAACTACTCCAAGCTTTCTTATCAGGTCTACAACCCTAGCTTTATTTTCTTCAAGTCTCCCCTGCCATGTTGGCTCCTGGGATTCGCTTATGCCTGAGATTACCACTGTCTTCTCCTTATCAAGTGCCTGTCTGATGAGTGGGTTTGCCCTTTCCATCACAACGTCTTTCATTTTTTCGATTACTGTCTCTTTATAGTCAACTGTTTGTATGTTTTCCAGTGCCACCACCTTTACAACCTCTTTTACTGCCACATTCCCCTTTAGTGCATCAGCAAAGGTAGTTTTCATGGCATCATTTTCCATATTCAGCTCCTGGAACTCTTTTCTGAACTGTTCAATGTTTTCCTTAATCTGGACATTCCAAGCAGCAATCTCGTCTCTCTCAGAAGAGAGCAGTGAACTAACATCTAATTCCTTGGTATCTTCCAGTCTCCTCATCGGTTCCATATTATACTTAGTGATACTTATCATACCTGTCCTTAAAACTATGGATTGAGATAGCATTAACTACCTCATCGCTTAGCGAATTCCAATTATCAACTACTCTTACACTGAAAAAATATTTCCTTACATCCTGCAAACAAGTTTTCTTACGAAGCTTCAAACTATGACCTCTAGTTCTAGAGACAGCCATATCAAAATATCAATCCCTATCCACTCTATTATAACCATGAAGGAATTTAAAGACTCACCATATCCCCCCTTAATCTTCTAGCTTCGAGTGATGGTAAGTCTAATTCCCTCAGCCTCTCATCATAACTGAGATTGCGTATTTCTGGCACCAGTTTCGTGGCATGTCTTTGAACTTTTTCAAGCTTAGCTATGTGCTTTTTCAAGTGCGGATTCCAAAAGGGGGCTGCATATTCGAGTTTTGGCCTCACATAGGTTACATAAATATTTCTGAACATTTCCTTGTCCATGTGCCTGAAGGCTACCCTTACATTTGATAAGAATGCATATGCTGCCCTTACTATGCCATTTATATGTATTTCTGGAGACAAATCTGCTAGTATGTTTACTCCTAGATCTCTCTCATTTTCTGTCTCTTGAAGTTGTACTCCAGCCACCGAGTAGTCAAGCTTGGGCCTTCTTGCACTTGTACCCATTCTCATTACCTTACATTTTGAAGTATTGAATTTCATTAGCCACTTTTCTGACCACTCATGCAGATTATTTAGATCCTCCTGAAGTTCTCTATCATTGTTCTCGTTTTTTACTTTTTTCACAATCTTTGCATCATCTGCAAACATATTCATGAATGAATTTACAGACTCTGGTAGGTCATTTACATATACAAGGAACAAAAGTGACCCTAAAACTGTACCCTGTGGAACTCCACTACTAACTCTTCTCCATTCAGACACTGAGTGTCTTACTCTAACCCTCTGTTCCCTTGCTTCTAAGTAAGTTTTTATCCATTCCAAAACATTTCCACCTATTCTAGCCATTGTTTGCAGTTTCCTAATAAGTCTCCCATGTAGAACAGTGTCAAACGCTTTCTGGAAGTCTAGGAATACGCAATCTGCCCAGCCCTCTCTTTCCTGTAAGATTTGGCTTACCTCATCATAGAATTCTAATAAGTTTGTTACTGTTGATCTACCTTCTCTGAAGCCATGTTGCCTCACTGACAAAAAGTTGAAGGATTCCAAGTGAAGAGAGATATGTTTCCTTAGTAGTTTCTCCATAACTTTGCAAACTATGCTGGTCAAGGAAACTGGTCTATAGTTCAGAGCCGTATCCCTTTTTCCCTTTTTGAAGATAGGTATCTCATTTGCTAGTTTCCAGCATCTTGGAATCTCCCCTGACTCCAGTGACTTTTTAAATATGATACTTAGTGCCACTGATATTGAGTTTGCGCATTTTTTAAGCACATGAGGGAATATGTCATCAGGACCTGTAGTTTTATGAACATCTAAATCCATCAGCGCTTTGCATACCTCTGTGGCTGTAAGGTTGATGTTCTCTAATACCGGCCCTTGAGCTCCTATCACTGCAATCTGAGGGGGTGGGGTATTTTCTACTGTAAATACTGACTGAAACTCCTTGTTCAATTCTTTGCAGATCTCTTCATCCGTCTCAGTGATGCTTCCATCCGCTCTCTTTAGCCTTAAAACCTGTTCTTTTACCTTCAGTTTTCCTCTGATAAAGCTGTGGAAAAGCTTGGGATTTTCTTTAGCCTTCCTGGTGATGTCCCTCTCATAGTCTTTCTCTGCCTCTCTCCTTTTACTTAGGTAGTCATTTCTTGCTCTTTTGTAGGTTTGCCAGGCATTTATGTTTTTTCTCCTCCTATGCCTTTTCCAGCATTTGTCTCTCCACTCCTTAGATCTTTTACACCCATTATTGAACCATTTCTCTCTGGCATGAATTACACCTACTTTGGTGACAGGTATGCAGCAATCTACTATCTTCCCATATTTCTCACAAAAGATGTCATACATTTCTTGTACAGATTTGTTGTAAAATAAGGTTCTCCAGTCAATAACTGCAAAAAGCTCATTCATTTTGATGTAATCTCCTTTCGGATAGTTCCTCCTCATGTCCTCAGTGCCTCTACTCTCAGGAAGAATATCTTCAATGATATACTCCATCAACAACACACAGTGGTCACTCTTTCCAATTGGTGGTTTATACTCAATTTTTTCAATATCCAACACATTATCTGTAAACACTAGATCAAGTAGTGATGGCTCATCCCCACCCTTGGCCCTTGTTGGTTCCATTACATGTTGGTGTAGGAAATTCCCTTGTACGCAATCTAGGAATCTTGCCCCGAATGAGTCCTCACCACTGTGTGGGTCAAGATTTATCCAATCTATCTCTTTTTGATTAAAGTCTCCCATAATCAAAATCCTACATTTTTTTTCCTGTGCCATATTAACAACTGTGTTTATGACTTCAATAGTACCTATATGACTTTCCTCATAAACTTCAAGCCTATTTTGGTTCCTTGGTGGGTTGTATACAACAGTTATTATAATGCTCTCTGACCCAGTATTTATGCGAGCAACAAGAAATTCCTTGAACTCACTTGCTATAGCCAAATTTATTTCTTCAACTTGAATCCTTTCACTTATGAGCAGTGCTATCCCTCCACCAGTCCTCTCAGATCTTTCAACCCTTAATATTCTGAAGCCCTTAGGAAAAACTGTGACACTGTTTATGTCCTCACTCAACTTAGTCTCTGTAATTGCTACTATATCTGCCTTACTGTTGTGAATCCTATCTTTTAATTCTACTGCCTTACCAGCTAATCCATCAGCATTTGTGTGATTACCTAATTGTGATTACCTAATTGTGTTTACGTGAAAGAGCCCAAAGCTCGTATCTTCCCGTCTCCTGATCGGTTTCATTTTATACTTAGTGATACTTATCATACCTGTCCTTAAAACTATAGATTGAGATAGCATTAACTACCTCCTCGCTTAGCGAATTCCAATTATCAACTACTCTTATACTGAAAAAGTATTTCCTTACATCCTGCAAAGAAGTTTTCTTACGAAGCTTCAAACTATGACCTCTAGTTCTAGAGCCAGCCATATCAAAATATCTATCCCTATCCACTCTATCATAACCATGAAGGAATTTAAAGACTGTCACCATATCCCCCCTCAATCTTCTAGCTTCGAGTGATGGTAAGTCTAATTCCCTCAGCCTCTCATCATAAATGAGATTGCGTATTTCTGGCACCAGTTTCGTGGCATGTCTTTGAATTTTTTCAAGCTTAGCTATGTGCTTTTTCAAGTGCGGATTCCAAAAGGGGGCTGCATATTTGAGTTTTGGCCTTACATAGGTTACATAAATATTTCTGAACATTTCCTTATCCATGTGCCTGATGGCTACCCTTACATTTGATAAGAATGTATATGCTGCCCTTACTATACCATTTATATGTATTTCTAGAGACAAATCTGTCAGTATGTTTACTCCTAGTTCTCTCTCATTTTCTGTCTCTTGAAGTTGTACTCCAGCCACCGAGTAGTCAAGCTTGGGCCTTCTTGCACTTGTACCCATTCTCATTACCTTACATTTTGAAGTATTGAATTTCATTAGCCACTTTTCTGACCACTCATGCAGATTATTTAGATCCTCCTGAAGTTCTCTACCATTGTTCTCGTTTTTTACTTTCTTCACAATCTTTGCATCATCTGCAAACATATTCATGAATGAATTTACAGACTCTGGTAGGTCATTTACATATACAAAGAACAAAAGTGGCCCTAAAACTGAACCCTGTGGAACTCCACTACTAACTCTTCTCCATTCAAACACTGAGTGTCTTACTCTAACCCTCTGTTCCCTTCCTTCTAAGTAAGTTTTTATTAATTCCAAAACATTTCCACCAATTCTAGCCGTTGCTTGCAGTTTCCTAATAAGTCTCTCATGTGGAACAGTGTCAAATGCTTTCTGGAAGTCTAGGAATATGCAATCTGCCCAGCCCTCTCTTTCCTGCAAGATTTGGCTTACCTCATCATAAAATTCTAATAAGTTTGTTACTGTTGATATACCTTCTCTGAAGCCATGTTGCCTCACTGACAAAAAGTTGAAGGAATCCAAGTGAAGAGAGATATGTTTCCTTAGAAGTTTCTCCATAACTTTGCAAACTATGCTGGTCAAGGAAACTGGTCTATAGTTCAGAGCCGTATCCCTCCTTCCCTTTTTGAAGATAGGTATCACGTTTGCTTGTTTCCAGTATCTTGGAATCTCCCCTGACTCCAGTTACTTTTTAAATATGATACTTAGTGCCACTGACATTGAGTTAGCACATCATTTAAGCACATGAGGGGATATGTCATTAGGACCTGTATCTTTATTAACATTTAATTCCATCAGCGCTTTGCATACCTCTGTGTGCGTGGGCATGTGTGTGTGTGTGTGTGTATATATATATATATATATATATATATATATATATATATATATATACATACATACATACATACATACATACATACATACATACATACTTTTTTTTTTTAAGTGTGTGACACCGGGACAGGCAGAAACTGCCCTCATCAACATAGGCCCGGGCACAAGAAAATTCCAAGACGGAGGAAAAGAAAAATGTTAAGGGCAAGGCAGAGATGAGGTAATGTCACACAAAGGAAAACGACAGACAGAAAAAAAACAGTCAAAGTAAAGAGGACCCAAAGATATGGAGGACTAGGCTCTGAGATGACGATAGATCTGCTTTTTGAAGGATGAAAGGTCATAAGAATTAGGAGAGACAGGAGGAGGAAGAGAGTTCCAGAGTCTGGAGGTAGATCGGAAGAAGCAGTCGCTGCACCGACCAATCCGCGAGCTACAAATCTCCACACAGTACCTGTGAGATGAGGCCGCTTGGCAAGTGTTAAGCGGCCTCGGCAGTGGAGGAGGGATGCAACTCGCCAACTCATCAGAGCAGCGATGGAAGTAGTAGCGATAGAAAAGCGAAAGGAAAGATACCTTACAGCGAAGAGAGAAAGAATCCAGGTTAGAAGTAATGAGTCTGACTGCCTTAGATTGAACCCTATCAAGAAGATAAGTAAAGGAAGAAGCACCCCAGATGTGTGAGCAGTATTCTAAGCAGGGGCGGATAAGACCTTTGTAAATTTTAAGTAACTGCAATGAGGAAAAGTAATAACGAAAACGAAACGAAACCCTCAATTTTTTGGATGAAGATTTAGAAATTTGGATTATGTGATTCCTCCAAGACAAGTTAGAGGCTATATGGATTCCTTATATATTGATAGAGTTAAAAGGGTAAATTTCATTAGTTTCGAAGACAATAGGGTTATCAGGAGAAGAAGATAAAAGAGATAGCCAGAAACTGTGTCTTGGAGGCATTGAATTTAACTAAATTTTGAGTGCCCCATTCAGATACTTTCTGCAAATCGGAGTTAAGAGTAGAAGAAAGAGTGATACGAGATTGATTACGAGTAACAGATGAAGGTTGTGAAGAAAAGGCAGAGGAAAAGTGAAGGGTAGAATAATCGGCAAAGGCATGAAGAAGAGAGGAAGATGGGGATTGTAGAAGATTATTGAGGAAGAGAAGGAAGAGAGTAGGTGAAAGAACAGAGCCCTGTGGAACACCACTGGAAACAGAGAAAGGGCTAGATGTAGCGCCATCAACAACTACAGATATAGAACGGTCAGTAAGAAAACTGGAAATCAGAGAACAGAAAGAAGGGGTAAAGCCATAGGTAGGGAGTTTGGTAAATAGAGCCTTGTGCCAGACTCTGTCAAAAGCATTAGAGATATCAAGGGCGACGACAAAGGATTCCCCATAGTTCCTCAGAGAAGATGACCATACATGAATAAGATAGGACAGGATATCACCAGCGGATCTTGCCTTGCGGAAGCAAGTAGAAAATACCCCACCCTCTCATATTGCAGAGATAGATGCTCAAAGGCCGGTATTAGAGAACATCAACCTTACAGCCACAGAGGTATGCAAAGCACTGATGGATTTAGATGTTCATAAAGCTACAGGTCCTAATGACATATCTCCTCATGTGCTTTAAAAATGCGCAAAATCAATATCAGTGGCACTAAGTATCATATTTAAAAAGTCACTGGAGTCAGGGGAGATTCCAAGATGCTTGAATCAAGCAAACGTGATACCTATCTTCAAAAAGGGAAGGAAGGATACGGCTCTGAACTATAGACCAGTTTCCTTGACCAGCATAGTTTGCAAAGTTATGGAGAAACTTCTAAGGAAACATATCTCTCTTCACTTGGAATCCTTCAACTTTTTGTCAGTGAGGCAACATGGCTTCAGAGAAGGTAGATCAACAGTAACAAACTTATTAGAATTTTATGATGAGGTAAGCCGAATCCTACAGGAAAGAGAGGGTTGGGCAGATTGCATATGCCTAGACTTCCAGAAAGCGCTTGACACTGTTCCACATGGGAGACTTATTAGGAAGCGGCAAGCATTGGCTACAATAGGTGGAAATGTCTTGAAATGGATAAAAACTTACTTAGAAGGAAGGGAACAAAGGGTTAGAGTAAGACACTCAGTGTCTGAATGGAGAAGAGTTAGTAGTTGAGTTCCACAGGGTTCAGTTTTAGGGCCACTTTTGTCCCTTGTATATGTAAATGACCTACCAGAGTCTGTAAATTCATTCATGAATATGTTTGCAGATGATGCAAAGATTGTGAAGAAAGTAGGAAATGAGAACAATGGTAGAGAACTTCAGGAAGATCTAAATAGTCTGCACGAGTGGTCAGAAAAGTGGCAAATGAAATTCAATACTTCAAAATGTAAGGTAATGAGAATGGGTACAAGTGCAAGAAGGCCCAAGCTTGACTACTCGGTGGCTGGAGTACAACTTCAAGAGACAGAAAATATGAAAGATATAGGAGTAAACATACTAGCAGATTTGTCTCCAGAAATACATATAAATGGCATAGTAAGGGCAGCATATGCATTTTTATCAAATGTAAGGGTAGCCTTCAGGCACATGGACAAGGAAATGTTCAGATATATTTATGTAACCTATGTGAGGCCAAAGCTCGAATATGCACCTCGCTTTTGGAATCCACACTTGAAAAAACACATAGCTAAGCTTGAAAAAGTTCAAAGACATGCCACGAAACTGGTGCCAGAAATCCGCAATCTCAGTTATGATGAGAGGCTGAGGTAATTAGACTTACCATCACTCGAAGCTAGAAGATTGAGGGGGGATATGGTGACAGTCTTTAAATTCCTTCATGGTTATGACAGGGTGGATAGGGATTGATATTTTGATATGGCAGGCTCTAGAACTAGAGGTCATAGCTTGAAGCTTCGTAAGAAAACTTCTTTGCAGGATGTAAGGAAATACTGTTTCAGTGTAAGAGTAGTTGATAATTGGAATTCGCTAAGCGAGGAGGTAGTTAATGCTATCTCAATCCATATTTTTAAGGACAGGTATGATAAGTATCACTAAGTATAAAATGGAACCTATCAGGAGACGGGAAGATACGAGCTTTGGGCTCTTTCCCGTAAACACAATTAGGTAATCAATTAGGTAGTCACACCTACACATCCACACACACAAATGTAAGGGTAGCCTTCAGGCGCATGGACAAGGAAATGTTCAGAAATATTTATGTAACCTATGTGAGGCCAAAACTCGAATATGCAGCCCCCTTTTGGAATACGCACTTGAAAAAGCTCATAGCTAAACTTGAAATGTTCAGAGACATGCCACGAAGCTGGTGCCAGAAATACGTAATCTCAGTTATGATGAAGGCCGACGGAATTAGACTTACCATCACTCGAAGCTTGAAGATTGAGGGGGGATATAGTGACAGCCTTTAAATTCCTTCATGGTTATGATAGAGTGGCTAGGGATCGATATTCTGATATGGCTGGCTCTAGAACTAGAGGTCATAGTTTGAAGTTCGTAAGAAAACTTGTTTGCAGGATGTAAGGAAATACTGTTTCAGTGTAAGAGTAGTTGATAATTGGAATTCGCTAAGCGAGGAGGTAGTTATGCTATCTCAATCCATAGCTTTAAGGACAGGTATGATAAGTATCACTTAGTAAAAAAATGGTACCGATCAGGAGACGGGAAGATACGAGCTTTGGGGTCTTTTCTGTAAACACAATTAGATAATCAAGTAGGTAATCACACCTACACACCCACAAACACAAATGTAAGGGTAGCCTTCAGGCACTTGGACAAGGAAATGTTCAGAAATATTTATGTAACCTATGTGAGGCCAAAACTCGAATATGCAGCCCCCTTTTGGAATACGCACTTGAAAATGCACATAGTTAAACTTGAAAAGTTCAAAGACATGCCACGAAAATGGTGCCAGAAATACGTAATCTCAGTTATGATGAAAGGATGAGGGAATTAGATTTACCATCACTCGAAGCTAGAAGATTGAAGGGGGATATGGTGACAGTCTTTAAATTCCTTCATGGTTATGATAGAGTGGATAGGGATCGATATTTTGATATGGCAGGCTCTAGAACTAGAGGTCATAGTTTGAAGTTCGCAAGAAAGTATCTTTGCAGGATGTAAGGAAATACTGTTTCAGTGTAAGAGTAGTTGATAATTGGAATTCGCTAAGCGAGGAGGTAGTTAATGTTATCTCAATCCATAGCTTCAAGGACAGGTATGATAAGTATCAATAAGTAAAAAATGGAACCAACCAGGAGATGGGAAGATACGAACTTTGGGCTCTTTCCCGTAAACACAATTAGGTAATCAATTAGGTAATCACACTTACACACCCACACACACATATGTAAGGATAGCCTTCAGGCACTTGGACAAGGAAATGTTCAGAAACATTTATGTAACCTATGTGAGGCCAAAACTCGTATATGCAGCCCCCTTTTGGAATCCGCATTTGAAAAAGCACATAGCTAAACTTGAAAAGTTCAGAGACATGCCATGAAACTGGTGCAAGAAATATGCAATCTCAGTTATGATGAAAGGCTGAGGGAATTAGACTTACCATCACTCGAAGCTAGAAGATTGAGGGGGGATATGGTGACAGTCTTTAAATTCCTTCATGGTTATGATAGAGTGGATAGGGATTGATATTTTGATATGGCAGGCTCTAGAACCAGAGGTCATAGTTTGAAGTTCGTAAGAAAACTTCTTTGCAGGATGTAAGGAAATACTGTTTCAGTGTAAGAGTAGTTGATAATTGGAATTCGCTAAGCGAGGAGGTAGTTAATGCTATCTCAATCCATATTTTTAAGGACAAGTATGATAAGTATCACTAAGTAAAAAATGGAACCGACCAGGAGACGGGAAGATACGAGCTTTGAGTTCTTTCCCTTAAACACACATAGGTAATCCCACACAGTTGTGAGGACTCATTCGGGGCAAGATTCCTATATTGCGTACAAGGGAATTTCCTACACCAACATGTAATGGAACCAATGAGGGCCAGGGGTGGGGATGAGCCATCACTACTTGATCTAGTATTCACAGATAATGTGTTGGATATTGAAAAAAATGAGTATGAACCACCAATTGGAAAGAGTGACCACTGTGTGTTGTTGATGGAGTATATCATTAAAGATATTCTGCCTGAGAGTAGAGGCACTGAGGACATGAGGAGGAAATATCCGAAAGGGGATTACATCAAAATGAATGAGCTTTTTGCAGTTATTGACTGGAGAACCTTATTTTACAACAAATCTGTACAAGAAATGTATGACATCTTTTGTGAGAAATATGGGAAGATAGTAGATTGCTGCATACTTGTCACCAAAGTAGGTGTAATTCATGCCAGAGAGAAATGGTTCGATAATGAGTGTAAAAGAGCTAAGGAGTGGAGAGACAAATGCTGGATAAGGTATAGGAGGAGAAAAACATAAATGCCTGGCAACCCTACAAAAGAGCAAGAAATGATTACCTAAGTAAAAGAAGAGAGCCAGAGAGAGACTATGAGAGGAACATCACCAGGAAGGCTAAAGAAAATCCCAAGCTTTTCCACAGCTTTCTCAGAGGAAAACTGAAGGTAAAAGAACAGGTTTTAAGGCTAAAGAGAGCAGATGGAAGCATCACTGTGACAGATGAAGAGATCTGCAAAGAATTGAACAAGGAGTTTCAGTCAGTATATACAGTAGAAAATACCCCACCCTCTCAGATTGCAGAGATAGAAGCTCAAGGGCCGGTATTAGAGAACATCAACCTTACAGCCACAGAGGTATGCAAAGCACTGATGGATTTAGATGTTCATAAAGCTATAGGTCCTGATGACATATCCCCTCATGTACTTAAAAAATGAGCTAACTCAATATCAGTGGCACTAAGTATCATATTTAAAAAGTCACTGGAGTCAGGGGAGCTTCCAAGATGCTGGAAACAATCAAATGTGATACCTATCTTCAAAAAGGGAAGGAGGGATACGGCTCTAAACTATAGACCAGTTTCCTTGACCAGCATAGTTTGCAAAGTTATGGAGAAACTACTAAGGAAACATATCTCTCTTCACTTGGAATCCTTCAACTTTTTGTCAGTGAGGCAACATGGCTTCAATAAAGGTAGATCAACAGTAACAAACTTATTAGAATTTCATGATGAGGTAAGCCAAATCTTACAGGAAAGAGAGGGCTGGGCTGATTGCATATTCCTAGACTTCCAGAAAGCGTTTGACTCTGTTCCGCATGGGAGGCTTATTAGGAAGCTGCAAGCAATGGCTACAATAGGTGGAAATGTCTTGGAATGGATAAAAACTTACTTAGAAGGAAGGGAACAGAGGGTTAGAGTAAGACACTCAGTGTCTGAATGGAGAAGAGTTAGTAGTGGAGTTCCACAGGGTTCAGTTTTAGGGCCACTTTTGTTCCTTGTATATGTAAATGACCTACCAGAGCCTGTAAATTCATTCATGAATATGTTTGCAGATGATGCAAAGATTGTGAAGAAAGTAAAAAACGAGAACAATGGTAGAGAACTTCAGGAAGATCTAAATAGTCTGCACGAGTGGTCAGAAAAGTGGCGAATGAAATTCAATACTTCAAAATGTAAGGTAATGAGAATGGGTACAAGTGCAAGAAGGCCCAAGTTTGACTACTCGGTGGCTGGAGTACAACTTCAAGAGACAGAAAATGAAAGAGATCTAGGAGTAAACATACTGGTAGATTTGTCTCCAGAAATACATATAAATGGCGTAGTAAGGGCAGCATATTCATTCTTATCAAATGTAAGGGTAGCCTTCAGGCACATGGACAAGGAAATGTTCAGAAATATTTATGTAACCTATGTGAGACCAAAACCCGAATATGCAGCCCCCTTTTGGAATCCATGCTTGAAAAAGCACATAGCTAAGCTTGAAAAAGTTCAAAGACATGCCACGAAACTGGTGCCAGAAATCCGCAATCTCAGTTATGATGAAAGGCTGAGGGAATTAGACTTACCATCACTCGAAGCTAGAAGATTGAGGGGGGATATGGTGACAGTCTTTAAATTCCTTCATGGTTATGATAGAGTGGATAGGGATCAATATTTTGATATGGCAGGCTCTAGAACTAGAGGTCATGGTTTGAAGCTTCGTAAGAAAACTTCTTTGCAGGATGTAAGGAAATACTTTTTCAGTGTAAGAGTATAGTAATCGAAAAAATGAAAGATGTTGTGATGGAAAGGGCAAATCCACTCATCAAACAGGCACCTGATAAGGAGAAGACAGTGGTAATCTCGGGCATAAGCGAATCCCAGGAGCCAACATGGCAGGGGAGACTTGAACAAAATAAAGCTAGGGTTGTAGACCTGATAAGAAAGCTTGGAGTAGTTTGTGGTCCTGAGGATATTGTAAACATACACCAACTAGGCAAATACTCGAGGGAAGGAAAGCCAAGACCAACAAAAGTAACCTTTGAGAGAGAGGGGAAACATGTAGGGAAATATTGTTGAGAAAAAAAGTCTAAAAGACCTTCAAAAATTCAAAGAATTGTTCATTAGACAATACAGAACACAGGAAGAGATGGGAAGGATCAAAAACTTGTTGCAAGAGGCAAGAAGGTTAAACGAGGAAAGAAATGAAGAAAAGAAGAAAAATTTTCATTTCAGAGTTCTTCCAGACAAAGGGGAGATAAAGAAGATAATGACATAATATCAGGGGATGGGGCCTCATTAAGATTGTTATACACAAATGCTGATGGATTAGCTGGTAAGGCAGTAGAATTAAAAGATAGGATTCACAACAGTAAGGCAGATATAGTAGCAATTACAGAGACTAAGTTGAGTGAGGACATAAACAGTGTCACAGTTTTTCCTAAGGGCTTCAGAATATTAAGGGTTGAAAGATCTGAGAGGACTGGTGGAGGGATAGCACTGCTCATAAGTGAAAGGATTCAAGTTGAAGAAATAAACTTGGCTATAGAAAGTGAGTTCAAGGAATTTCTTGTTGCTCGCATAAATACTGGGTCAGAGAGCATAATAATAACTGTTGTATATAACCCACCAAGGAACCAGAATAGGCTAGAAGTTTATGAGGAAAGTCATATAGGTACTATTGAAGTCATAAACTCAGTTGTTAACATGGCACGAGAGAGAAATTGTAGGAATTTGATTATGGGAGATTTTAATTATAAAGAGATAGATTGGATAAATCTTGACCCACACAGTGGTGAGGTCTCATTCGGGGCAAGATTCTTAGATTGCTTACAAGGGAACTTCCTACACCAACATGTAATGGAAACAACGAGGGCCAGGGGTGGGGATGAGCCATCACTACTTGATCTAGTATTCACAGATAATGTGTTGGATATTGAAAAAAATTGAGTATGAACCACCAATTGGAAAGAGTGACCACTGTGTGTTGTTGATGGAGTATATCATTGAAGATATTCTGCCTGAGAGTAGAGGCACTGAGGACATGAGGAGGAACTATCCGAAAGGAGATTACATCAAAATGAATGAGCCTTTTGCAGTTATTGACTGGAGAACCTTATTTTACAACAAATCTGTACAAGAAATGTATGACATCTTTTGTGAGAAATATGGGAAGATAGTAGATTGCTGCATACCTGTCACCAAAGTAGGTGTAATTCATACCAGAGAGAAATGGTTCAATAATGAGTGTAAAAGATCTTAGGAGTGGAGAGACATAAGCTGGAAAAGGTATAGGATGAGAAAAACATAAATGCCTGGCAACCCTACAAAAGAGCAAGAAATGACTACTTTAGTAAAAGGAGAGAGGCAGAGAGAGACTATGAGAGGGACATCACCAGGAAGGCTAAAGAAAATCCCAAGCTTTTCCACAGCTTTATCAGAGGAAAACTGAAGGTAAAGGAACAGGTTTTAAGGCTAAAGAGAGCAGATGGAAGCATCACTGAGACAGATGAAGAGATATGCAAAGACTTGAACAAGGAGTTTCAGTCAGTATATAGAGTAGAAAATACCCCACCCCCTCAGATTGCAGAGATAGAAGCTCAAGGGCTGGTATTAGAGAACATCAACCTCACAGCCACAGAGGTATGCAAAGCGCTGATGGATTTAGATGTTCATAAAGCTACAGGTCCTGATGACATATCCCCTCATGTGCTTAAAAAATGTGCAAACTCAATATCATTGGCACTAAGTATCATATTTAAAAAGTCACTGGAGTCAGGGGAGATTCCAAGATGCTGGAAACAATCAAATGTGATACCTATCTTCAAAAAGAGAAGGAGGGATATGGCTCTGAGCTATAGACCAGTTTCCTTGACTAGCATAGTTTGCAAAGTTATGGAGAAACTACTAAGAAAACATATCTCTCTTCACTTGGAATCCTTCAACTTTTTGTCAGTGAGGCAACGTGGCTTCAGAGAAGGTAGATCAACAGTATTAAACTTATTAGAATTTTATGATGAGGTAAGCCAAATCTTACAGGAAAGAGAGGGCTGGGCATATTGCATATTCCTAGACTTCCAGAAAGCGTTTGACACTGTTCCACATGGGAGACTTATTACGAAGCTGCAAGCATTGGCTAGAATAGGTGGAAATGTCTTGGAATGGATAAAAACTTACTTTGAAGAAAGGGAACAGAGGGTTAGAGTAAGACACTCAGTGTCTGAATGGAAAAGAGTTAGTAGTTGAGTTCTACAGGGTTCAGTTTTATGGCCACATTTGTTCCTTGTATATGTAAATGACCTACCAGAGTGTAAATTCATTCATGATTATGTTTGCAGATGATGCAAAGTGTTATGGTTTGTAC